>CANNZV010000586.1:0-254238 GCA_947561585.1 Caprella mutica
CACCAGCAGACAAAACTTCATAAATCAGTTCTCTACAATAAACAGAAAAGCTCTATATAAGAATGATGATTTTTCACTGAAAACCCCAACTGGAAAAGGTTTCAGTTCACTGTTTTTCAAGAGATTGTCACATTACATATGGTATAGTGAATTAATATACTTTTATCATATAAAAGTGTAGTACAGTAGAACTCTACTATAGTGGAATCTTCTATAGTGAATGTAGAGTCCTGAGTAAGAGAACTATCCCGTATAGTAAACTAATATCCTTTAGTCTCCTATAAAATGGCAACTAGTTTTCTATGACTGATGGTCATCCATGGCAGACTAAAGAAAAAATTGTTCATTATTCGGGGTACATTCCTTACTCAGGACTCTACGAGTCTACATTCACTGTTGAAGAGTTAGCAATAGTAGAGGAGATCTACTGTATTCTGTACTGTAATAAAGACATAAATGGTTATTGCTATCAGATGTCACTACCCCTTAATTATATAAAAGTCAATAATACTTGTTATAGCTGTGATATGGGACAAAAATTGAAGCCTTCATCTAAGTAATTGCTATCGACCTATAAATCTCATATTACTTCACAGGTAAAACAAAAGGTAAACATGGAAAATATGACATCTACATTCTACATATAGAAATGAATAATTTCATTGGACTATCAATAACAGTAGATTAAAGTGCTATTTATTTATTCTGGTAGTTACTGTCAATCGTATCTAATAAGCTACGCCATCATTTTTGGCGTGATATTCATTCTTGCGTTTCTAAACCCTCACACGGATCATAGCTAAAGGACAGAAAATCTGGAAAATAGGCAGTGTACAACCAATCCAATTCAGTTTTGGAAAGTTCTTTCATGTACTCAGAGAATGATTTATCCATAATGGAGACATTGAATAGTATTTCTGTTGTTCCTCTTTTCGCTTTGGCGTTCTCCTTTAATACTTTATTGGTTGTCATGAAGTCCAAGTAAAGGTTGTGGATTGGGGGCAAGTCCATAAGTTTTTCGATGAAGACTAAATCCTGTCGAAAGGTCTCTGTCTGGAAATTGAAAAGCAATGATTAGATAATTATTGCTCAGGTGGATTGAATATTAAATATTAATAGTCCTCTCAAAAATAATTTTATTATATAATACAGTGCGAACCGAAAGAGCTAGCAGCAACGATTTTTCGAAATCTGGAACGATTCATCATAGTAAACTGAAATTTGGCTTACTTACACAGGTAATAAAGGATATATATTATATAATCAATTTTTGGACTACTGAAATTTGTGTCCTCGGGTACCACTCTACTTTAACATAAAAATCAGCGATGCCGGGTGGGTCAAAATTGTTCGCAGAGGGTTACAGTGCAACGAAAATGCCGAAAGGAAAGATGCTAAAACGAAGTGCAAAATGATCAGATTATCATCCTACTTAACGATAATAAAAGTACGATAGAAAATAGCAAAACCATCAAACGTGATCATCGCACGGACAAAAAACTTGCCGTTGAAGATAAATTGGACAGGAAAAACATGAAGGCGGACGACCAATGATGACTACAAGCAAAAATTTAAGAAAGATTAGGAGATCTTTATCAAAGAGTCCTCACGGATCCTAGAAGAAATTTTTTGATCAAGCTGGAGTTACCCACGTGTCTAAAAAAGCCAGAAATCGAATCCTGAAAAAGATGACGAATCAGAGTGCACCGACAGTATGCCTCCTCTGAGCCTACTCAATGGTCAGAAAAGGCTCTCAGGGGCAACAAAACTTATTTCTGAACTGTAATTTGAACCCACGAGACCAGATTCACCCTCAACGGCCCTTACGGTTAGAACTGAGAGTGGTTCGTGAAGGAGGCAAGTCCATGTCTGCGTTTGAATCGGCACCAGAAGGTGGTAACATTATATTATGGTCTGGAATTATTGGTAACACATTGGTTGGACCTATTCTTGTGCCTGATAATCTCAAAATGAGCTCTAAGAACTAATGTGCATTATTGAGAGACAATTTTCTCTCTTGGTTGAATTCTTTATCCAATGACATCCAAATGAATATTATTTTTTAGCAGGATAAAGCTCCAAGTCATGCTTTTCATTACACTAAAGGTTGTTTCGTAGAATAAGGCATCCCTGGCAAGAAGCTCATGGGTTTGCTCCCACAGAATCCTGACATTAACCCCAAACAGAATCTGTGGTCCACCACCAAGAGAAAGGTTTATGCGAATGTAGGCCAACTTACGAGCGAACAAGAGCTCTGGCAATGGTTTTTGGAAGTTTATTCTTAAATAACGCCTTTAGAAATGCAAAAATTGACATCTTCTATTGATAAATGATTGGTTGAGGTGATAAAACAATGTGTAAAACTAATTAAATATTAAGACTCTAATTAAAATGATACAGTCTAAATTTTTGATGCATTTCTGTTCATATAACTACTATAAAATGTATTATAAACCTGTACAATGTTTCAAATACCATTTGTGTGTAATATTAAACAATTTTTGGCATCTTTTTATTCGTAATTAGACGTTTTACAAACACTTATGGGCCGTTTTATTAAGTCAATTTCATTAATTAATGTTATTTTGGAAGCCTATTTATTCGAGTTTTTCACAGAGGAATAATGATTTACTCTGAAGATCACCATTCAATAAGAAAATCAGAATGAAATTTATATTTTTGGCAAAAAATACCGATTTTAGTAAATTGCACACACTTTTGACCCGATATTCGTATAACATTTGGTTTTTAAGTTTTTGAAGCTTTTATACTCTATGTGCCAAAAGTTGTACGAAACCCTAATCTGATGCTGAAGAAAAAGAGCGGACACCCTTAGTTTTGTTTTCCAATTATAGTTTTATAAAACTATAATTGGTTAATTGAAGCTGTTAATTAATCTGATGTGAATAAAAGTGTACATAATAAATTTTTCTCCTGTTTTATACTTTCACCTGAATATTTATTATTGAATCCATTATACCTATTATGTGTACGTCATTTTGTTCATAAAGAGTGGATTGTTTTTCACCCTATAACAATTCGCATTAATATTTAACAATTTTCAACATGAAAAATGTTTTCTGAACTTCAGAAAAAATGGACCGTCCTACAGTTTGCCAAAAGCATCTTCTCCTTCAACAGTACATCTAGAATTCATGCTTTACTCCAAGATCACTGGAAGGACGGCTAAATCTTACCAAGTATTCACAAGGATTTGCGATCTTTTCAATGAGACTGGTTCCATCCAAATGAAAACAAAACCAAAAATAACAAAAGCCATAATTCAGGAGGTAAAGAGTTTCTCTGAAGAAACCTCTAGCTGATTTAACACACCAAAACCACGTTGAGGAGGATCGACAGATATGAACTTCATTTTCTTTTTTCACCATTCCACTTCAGTTGAATCATCAACAGATGTCCACAATGCACAGAGTAAACAGTCTTGTTAGTAGATTCTGCAGCAACCATCCAACATTGTCGATGGAATCGTTTGTACTGACGAGAAGTTCTTTTGCCTCCATAAGAACCACATCGAAAAAATGACGGAATATGGACAAATGAAAATCATCGAAACATCTTCGTTGTCATTACTTTCTCAGAATCCGGAAGGTTGTGTTTTAGGCGGCATTTATTTATTTGTTATCTTGTTACTAGAATAATTAATAAAAATGTTCACCCAAATTGCCTGACATTTGGTGAGATGATGGATCAATATCCAGGAACAGTCTGGTACGATTTTGGGAGCGTTTTGGTTTACGTTATTTATAACTCAATAACTGAAAAAGTTTTGACCCAAGTTGCCTGATATTTGGTGGGACGATTGTTCACTATCCAAGAACTGTTTGATTAGATTTTGGAAGCGATATGGTCAAAGGTCAAAGATCAAGGTCATGATAATTTGTAACTCAAAAAGTATGTTAACCAAATTGCCTGAAATTTGGTGGGACGATTGGTTTATTAAGTTTATTATATTATGAGAGCGAACAGGTCAAAGGTCAAGGTCAATTATAACCTAAGGATTATTGAATGGTCAATGTCATTTATAAATGGCGGCAAAGGTATGCGCTCTACGAGTCCCCATCATCTACTTATTAATGGAATGGTTTCAATCGTTGATGCATTCCTTGACGATGTTACAACTGGCACTAGGACTTTTCCCTTCTGGACTTCTCCCCGCCTGGACTATTCCCCACCGGACATTTTTCCGCATGGACTTTTCCCCGCCGAATGAAAAATTAGTATTTTGGGTTATTATAAGGTATAAACCATTTATCAGTAGAGAGACACTTTTTTAACAGACTTACTCAGTCTACTGTCATATTTTTAGCTTTGATTTCCGTATGTGTCCATATTGGTCGTTTCGATTTTAAGACTGCAGTGCGTTCGTAAATTGGCATTAAATTAAAATATGCTACAAAGTTCAAACATTATTGCAATACTAACTCTGTGTGTAGTTTTTAGTTTGTTGGTAAGTATATTTTGTTTTGTTTTACAATTCGGTTTGTAGATTTAATTAGTATTTTTATAATGATTGTATATAATTAATTACACAATCTGCAGTAATTCTGCTACTCTTTCAAGATAAATAGCTGATTCTTGAATTACATTATTATATCAAATCAAAATGGGAATACAAATTTCAAGTATCGACATATATCATAACTAGGGTTGTGACAATATGCATTTAAATCATAGATCCTGAAAATATTATAGACGGATTGAATTAAAGACTATTAAATCGTTTGAAACCAGCGGTATATAGTATTCAACCCCATTTCATTTCGTCTATGATATTTTTAAGATCTATGATTTTAAACGCATATTGTCACAACCTTAATCATTATCAAAAACCTTGACTATGAGATCGTAGTTCATGTTACAGGGACTGCACTTCACACTTTGTGGTAAGTAGTGTGCATCGATGGTAGAAAACATGCACTGCAAGTTAGTTTTGCACTTGAAAATCATCTCTGCAGTCGCCAAGACAAACCCTCTAAATGTAGGTTTTTTCAGATCTCTATCTAAGGTCAACCTCTCTCGGCTCTTGATGGGTCGAATACATTTGAGAGACTTCCTTTGATTTTCTGGCATTATTTCGTCCATAATCTTTCCAGCTTCGGTTGTAGTCATGGCAGAAAACTCCAATATTCGTTTGTACAAGTTATTCTTTCTTTTCTTGTATGAATTTGTTCCAACCACTTTGTTCATGTAGCAAGACAAAGCTCTGCAAAATGACAAACAGATATGTAAAATTCATAAAAATAGTGAAACCTAAATTTCGAAAGGTACTTAAATCTAAAGGGCACATTTGTATCTTCATAGAAGAATGACTCACAGTTCATCAAAAACACTGAATGAAAAATGGTGAATAAATTTTGTTAATGAGATTATTATAGAAGTATATTGGAATCTACATTTAGAGTTGCATCACAATTTTATAAAGAAATCATAGAGTTATGATATGCGCACGACAGAGAGGTTTGCAGGATGGTTAGCACAACGGGGTAAAACACTATTTTGTGTCTTGTATCATTATCCCAGGATACAACAACATAAACGGGTATAGTAACTAGTAGACGACGCAAAAATATGACGTCAGCACAACAACACATTCCTTGTTTGTGACCGAGCAGCTCATAAGTTTAAAGTCATTTTATAACGGTTTCGTGCAAAAGAAAAGCGAAAATGGCGATTGAACCTCAAAGTTGAATATATAAAAATAATTCAGCTGTGTTTTTATTGTTCATTTCTTTAACTTATCTATGAATAATAGGGTCTTGAACATATGCTACCTAGGAGCCAAAACTAGTGCTAGTTAACTGCTAAATTGTAGTTCCTATGAATAATAATTAAGAAAAAAAAATAATGGAAATACAATTTAACCAATGCCTCGTTAGTAATTGATAAGAAAACAATTAAATCTAGAAGTGACTAAGTTTAGGTAGGTTTTCCCATGTTTCAAAGTGTGGTCAGAGTCGCCATTTCCAGTCACCCGATGGTCACGTCAAACAAGATTCGATCAGCTGATTACAATACCCGATATGTTATTGTATCCTACATTATCCAATGGAACTGACACCAGATTGCCAGTCACGTGACCTCAAAATAAAGAATTAACCGTCCTTCAAGACACGATATTATTTTGGCCACTGGCTCACATAGAGTTGTGTTAAACTACACTAGATAGAGGTAGTATTGCAGCGATTGCAGGACGCTGGAAGCCTTATTTTGTTTCAGTTATATCATTTCTCCATTGAACTGACGCCAGATTGCCAGTTAAGTGACTCCAAAATGAGGATTTAACCGACCTGCAAGATGCGATATAATTTTGGCCACTGGCTCACCGTTTGCTGGCTTAGCCATGTGGTGAGTCAGTGGCTAAAATAGTATCGCGTCTTGCGGGACGCTCAAATCCTTAATTTGTCTTCACGTAACTGGCAATCTGGCGTCAGTTCAATGGAGAAATGATATAACTGAAACAAAATAACGTTTTACACAGTCTTCCTATAGCGTCCTGCAATCGCTGCAATACTTCCTCTCTCTAGAGTAGGTTATCATAACTCTATGACTGAAACAAAATAAGGTTTTAAGCGTCCTGCAGTCGCTGCACAACTAGTAATAATATTATATACTATATAATATGTAAATTATTAGTTTTCTTTTAATTTGTGGTAAGCCCATAGAGTTTATGGGCTTACCACAATGACCACCTTTTCTATATGGTGGTCATAAGTATAGAGGGTGCTGATATCGTTCTTAGCCGAGGTAGATATTTTTTTAAAGAATATTAAAATATATTAGTTTATCCAGTATTTACACGTTAACCAAAGTGTATTTTTCGTGCTTTGATACTTTGCCAAAAGGTCTAGAACGATATTATCATATAGTAAACACTTATTATGTCAAATAACTTCATAACCAAACTCACCGTTGGAAAGGATGGCGAACCACTGGAAATGCTAGATCCGTCTCTCTGTCAGTCAGTGTAAGATGTCTTTTATCTACTGGAGGGTAGTAGTATTGTTTGAGCAGAGTGTGGTTTCTTATACTTTTTAGGATCTTCGAGTAGACATCCACCACAGTGAACATTTGAAGAACATTTAGATAATTGTAGAGGGCAGTCGAAGCTGCCTGGTTAAATAAAGTTCAACTGATTAGTCACATAATACAAAATAAGGAAGTAAATTTGAATTATTTTTGTTCTACCTTTGCGTTTTTACACACTATCACATGATGGGTTTTGTCTTGATAGAATCTATTAGGATCTAGAGGTGCCATAAGTTCTGTTGGTGGGTTTTCTTGGCATGCTTCTCGTGCAGACTTCACTCTTTTCATCATCACATGAAACCTTTCATCGTCCTGAAAGAATATTTTGGAATAATTTATAATTATAAGCCACTCAAGCCTTATACATTTTAAGTTGATTTAGATTAATTTTAAACAAGATTTGATGTTGATTGAAATAGCTAATTCAGTTTAGGTAAGTGTATCATTTTTCGAATATTCCGTGAACGAATATTTCGGTCACGTATAAAAATGCATTATAAAGATTTTAGAAGCTTTCTTGCATTGAAATTATATTAAGTTACATAGAATTAATTAGCTGTTCAAATAGGCTCTAGGACAACTGCCATGCGGACAACGGCCATGCGGACAACTGTCATGCGGACAACTGCCATGCGGACAACGGCCAAGCGGACAACTGTCATGCGGACAACTGCAATGCGGACAACGGCCAAGCGGACAACTGCCATGCGGACAACTTTCATGCGGACAACTGCCATGCGTACAATGGCCAAGCGGACAACTGCCATGCGGACAACTGCCAAGCGGACAGCTACAACGCGTTCAGCTGCTATGCGGACAACTGCCATGCAATATATTATAATTTTATTTTGGGTGCGATTGTAAACTTAATCTTCCATAGATTTTATGTGATTAACCTAAAAATTAAGTATGATCATGTTAATCATTTAGTCCAAAATTGTGAATAAAGAACTATGAAAATTGATATTAATGGTTGAAATAAAAATTAAAAATTGAAGTGAACTTAATTTATATCTTAGTTAGATCATTTTATCTCACATCTAACCAATTAAGACCCTTACATAATCAAATGGTTGACAAAAAGGTTAAAATGTATAGATCCAAAACTTTCTTTTCAAACATTAAAAAAATAAAACAGGTTAAAATTTCCAGTGAGGTTGATTTTGCATTTTATTATTTCATAATTTTTCATTGAAACTGAAGTAGTAATTATCATATTTTTATGTTAAAAAATGTCTTACAAAGAACACTTTTCCCGGTCCCTTTGAAATTTGAATTGATTTTTCTATCGTTTCTTTGTTACCAGTTCCCACTCATCAAAAATCTGCTAAATATTTGAAAAGTGTCAAAATATTTGAAAAATTATTACTGATATATCTTTTATTAAATTTGTTATTATTCTAATATCAAATCTAAATTTTAATTAAATCATATATGACCAGTGTCGCGTAACAGCAACTCTTAAATAATAAGATGGACTGGTAATTCTAACCTGTAAAGCTTATGTTTGTACAATTTTTTGTATTTTTAAATTTTTGAAAAGAAAGTTTTACATCTATATATAGATTTTATCCTTCTTGTCAACCATTTGATAATTTATGGGTGAAATGTGAAAAAAATTTATCTTAACAAAGAAAGGAATTTTGTATTACTTCAATATTAAGTTCTATGCTTCTTCATTCACAATTTCGGACTATACAATTAACGATTTTATACTGAATTTTTAGGTTAAAATAATAACATTCTTCCCTGTGTCAATCCATGAAAGTTACGAGCGTATTACAAATCTTCTAAAACAAAATAATAATATATGTATAGCGGGTCTAGGACATTTCGTCCACGGACATTTCGTCCACGGACATTTCGTCCACAGACATTTCGTCCACGAACATTTCGTCCACGGACATTTAGTCCAACGGACACTTCGTCCACGATTTGCTTTATTTTGTATTTTAAAGTGTATATGGGATATATTTCATATTATTTTCACTATTATATTATTAGCCAGGTGAAAATATATATATGTATAATATTATTATAGTGATTTATACCGAACCATTTCATATGAATTCCTAAGAAAAAATTATCTATTGATTACAGTTATAAAATTAGATATGCTAAACGGGTTGACTGTATCTTTAAGTTATTTACCTCGTTTAATATTTTGCATTAATAAATGAGTTATGAGTATCTAAACTATGGAACTAAAATTACAGGGTACTAAAAGAATATATGTTTGGATACGTAAGAAAAATTAATTACAATTGATGTAAATAATAAATAGTAGATGTGGTTTTATTAGGAGTCAGAAAATAAGGAACAGTCCGATAACACAGACTTTTTTGCATTTAAATAATTAAATATAACACTAAAAAGTACCAATGAATAGTTAAATTATTTAATATCACATTTCATTATCAATCACTTGTTTAATAGTATATTATATCAAATTATACATATATCACGTACCTATGTGTTTTATGTTGTTACTGTTAAAAAATCATCTATAAAACTTAGTTTGAACCAATATTGCTTCTGATAACCTAATCTGAATAATACTATTGATGTTTATTGCAGTTGCCGTGTGATAAACACCACAATAATACGTCTAAGTTTATGTTCTGTTATAACTTAAACACATGCCTTGAAATGGTACAGATTTCATAAGACCGGGGAGTAATAAAAGCGGGGCTTGAATGAACATCATTAGAAAAAAGTTAAAAACTATTAAGTTTTTTATATTTTACTGTTGCCTGCCTGCAGGAGCAGGAGAAAAAGATTACAATAAGAATTATTGCAAATACCATACATTTTTATTTACCATAAACAAAGGGTATTTTCTTCATTCATATTGCAGAATATATATATAAATAACTTATAAAACAAACTACATATACATTAAAGATATAATACAAAATAAAGCATTTCGTGGACGAATTGTCCGTGGACGATATGTCCTTTGTACGAAATGTCAATGGACGAAATGTCTGTGGGCGAATTGTCCGTGCACGATGTGTAGCATTGCAGTTGTCCGCATGGCAGTTTATCGCATTGCAGTTGTCTGCATGGCAGTTACCCGCATTGCAGTTGTCCGCATGGCAGTTGCCCGCATGGCGATTGCTCACAAGGCAGTTATCCGCTTGTAAGTTATCTGCATGGCAGTTGTCCACATGGCAGTTGTCCGGAAGTCAGTAGTCCACATGGCAGTTTTCCGCAAGGCAGTTGTCCGCTTGGCAGTTATCTGCATGGCAGTTGTCCACATGGCAGTTGTCCGGAAGTCAGTAGTCCACATGGCAGTTTTCCGCAAGGCAGTTGTCCGCTTGGCAGTTATCTGCATGGCAGTTGTCCACATGGCAGTTTTCCGGAAATCAGTAGTTCACATGGCAGTTATCCACATGGCAGTTATCCGGAAAAAAGTTGTGCGCAAGGCAGTTGTCCGCATGGCTAATTTTCGCATGGTACTTGTCCACTATGGTAGTTGTCCGTAAGGCAATTGCCCGCATGGCAGTTGTTCTCAAGGCAGTTTTCCGCAAGGTAGTTGTTCGAATGGCAGTTGTACGCAAGGCAGTTGTCCTCATGGCAATTGTCCGCATGGCAGTTGCCCGCATGGTACTTGTCCGAATAGCAGTTGTACGCATGGCAGTTGTCCTCATGGCAGTTGTCCGCATGGCAGTTTTCTGCATGGCAGTTGTCATCATGGCAGTTGCCCGCATGGCAATTGTCCGCATGGCAGTTTTCCGTATGGCAGTTGTCCGCATGACAGCTGTCCGCTTGGCAGTTGTCCGCATTGCAGTTGTCTGCAAGACAGTTGTCTGCATGACAGTTGTCCGCAAGGCAGTTGTCCGCATTGCAGTTGTCCGCAAGGCAGTTGTCCGCATCGCAGTTGTCCGTATCGCAGTTGTCCGTATGGCAGTTGTCCGCTTGGCAATTGTCCGCATGGAAGTTGCCCGCATGGCAGTTGTCCGAATGGCAGTTGTACGCAAGGCAGTTGTCCGAATGACAGTTGTCCGCATGGCAGTTTTCTGCATGGCAGTTGTCTACATGGCAGTTGCCCGCATAGCAGTTGTCCGTATGGCAGTTTTCCGCATGACAGTGGTCCGCCAGGCAGTTGTCCGCATGGCAGTTGTCCGCAAGGCAGTTGTCCGTATGACAGTTGTCCGCAAGGTAGTTGTCCGCATTGCAGTTGTCCGCAAGGCAGTTGTCCCCATGACAGTTTTCCGCAAGGCAGTTGTCCGCATCGCAGTTGTCCCTACACCGTTCAAATAAACACGTGATGATACAGTGGCGCTGTATATTTTCCAGTGGCGGTACTAAGAACTACATTGAAATCAAAAAAATATTTCCGGATATATTCATATTTCAGATGAATGAATTGTTATACGTGTACAATTGGTAAATAATTAATTCCAGAATTGGTCAACAATTCAGTGATTAGGCGAGAGCAATGGAAATTTAGACTATCAACTTGAAGAATGTTAATAGTCGAGAAATATTGATATAATAATTTCGAGTAAAAATATAACACTTTAGGCCCCAAAATTAATTGTATGTAAAACGAATTTTTTTGTGATATTCTTGTAATATATGGGTAAAGAAAGTATGTGAAACATTGAGAAAAGCAAAATGATATTTTTATAGTTTTTTCCAAAAACTTAAAATAAAAGTAAATTGTGCCCAGCTGAAGGAAACATACACATGTGCTTCAATATAAGAGAGACTACACATATGTGTTTGACAGGTGGTGTATCAAAGATAGCTCAAACAAACCTCACCAGATGCATCATTTCGAAGAGGACTAATACTATGTCACATTAGATCATAAAAGGTTAAACCCTGCGGATTGGAAAATACAAAGGCTATATTAATGCTCATAAAATTTTCCATTGCCCTTATTGACACAAACCATTTATGGAAATTTAAAAAAAAATATAGTTATAAAAAAGTTATAGTAGTAATATTTGAAACAAATTTTGTGTTCATGGATCAACTGTTACAAATTTTTTTTTTCGAATTTGTGAAAAAGCAGCAATTTTATGAAATTATGGCACTTGCTCAGTTGGTTAAGTTACAATTACAAATATGTAACACACTGTACCTACCTTCCTTTCTATCTACAGTGAAATCTAAGAAAAGTAAATTAAAATACAGTAGCGCAGTCTTACCTTTATTTCATCGAATGAATGAGCCATGAATTCGATCGCATGAAATTAGAATAATAAATTAATGTTCTTCTTTGTCAAATTTTTCAAACACAGTGGTAAATTCAATTGGAAGAATAGTGTTGCTTGCGCTGTTTTATTATCTTTACGTGCTTACCTCAATGCCACGGGGCAAAGTACATCCTTCGATGGCGTCGAACTTATCTGTAGAGTTGTCAATGTATTGTCTAGTCAATGAACGAAACTGCTTCACAACTTTGTCCCTCGATTTTGAACACCCTCTTTCAGGTTTGGTACCTGGAGGCTTTAGTTTGGTCATAACGAAGTCTTTTAAATAGATATCAAGGGCATGTATGGGGTTTCGTGTGGTCGTTATTTCTCTCTTTCCCTTATCATAAATTGAAAAACTGATAATGAAGATTGCAATCGTTATACACACTATTCTGAATTTTACAAGATTTCGTTTCACCATTGTATATATGTTTTCTTCAATTCATGTATCCACTCTGCAAAGGTTCACCACACACTAAATATTCATGGAGGAAAGTAAATTTCAACAGATGTTAAGATATCTGAAACACTATTTTATGTCTAATAGATTTATGTTCAGCTGGCATTCAATTCATTGTGTTATCATTGCTATCACTGTGTTAACATTGCTATCACTGTGTTATCATTGCTATCACTGTGTTATCATTGCCATCGCTGTGTTAACATTGCTATCACTGTGTTAACATTGCTATCACTGTGTTAAAATTGCTATCACTGTGTTAACATTGCTATCACTGTGTTAACATTGCTATCATTGTGTTAATATTGCTATCACTGTGTTAACATTGCTATCATTGTGATTACATTGCTATTACTGTGTTAAAATTGCTATCATTGTGTTTATATTGCTATCACTGTGTTAACATTGCTATCACTGTGTTAACATTGCTATCACTGTGTTAACATCTCTATCACTGTGTTAACATTGCTATCACTGTGTTAACATTGCTATCACTGTGTTATCATTGCTATCACTGTGTTAACATTGCTATCACTGTGTTAACATTGCTATCACTGTGTTAATGTGTTAACATTGCTATCACTGTGTTAACATTGCTATCACTGTGTTAACATTGCTATCACTGTGTTATTATTGCTATCACTGTGTCAACATTGCAATCACTGTGTTAATATTGCTATCACTGTGTTAACATTGCTATCACTGTGTTAACATTGCTATCACTGTGTTAACATTGCTATCACTGTGTTAACATTGCTATCACTGTGTTAACATTGCTATCACTGTGTTATCATTGCTATCACTGTGTTATCATTGCCATCACTGTGTTAACATTGCTATCACTGTGTTAACATTGCTATCACTGTGTTAAAATTGCTATCACTGTGTTAACATTGCTATCACTGTGTTAACATTGCTATCACTGTGTTAACATTGCTATCACTGTGTTAACATTGCTATCACTGTGTTAACATTGCTATTACTGTGTTAACATTGCTATCATTGTGTTAACATTGCTATCACTGTGTTAACATTGCTATTACTGTGTTAACATTGCTATCATTGTGTTAACATTGCTATCACTGTGTTAACATTGCTATCATTGTGTTAATATTGCTATCACTGTGTTAACATTGCTATCATTGTGTTAATATTGCTATCACTGTGTTAACATTGCTATCATTGTGATTACATTGCTATTACTGTGTTAACATTGCTATCATTGTGTTTATATTGCTATCACTGTGTTAACATTGCTATCACTGTGTTAACATTGCTATCACTGTGTTAACATCTCTATCACTGTGTTAACATTGCTATCACTGTGTTAACATTGCTATCACTGTGTTATCATTGCTATCACTGTGTTAACATTGCTATCACTGTGTTAACATTGCTATCACTGTGTTAATGTGTTATATTGCTATCACTGTGTTAACATTGCTATCACTGTGTTAACATTGCTATCACTGTGTTAACATTGCTATCACTGTGTTATTATTGCTATCACTGTGTCAACATTGCAATCACAGTGTTAATATTGCTATCACTGTGTTAACATTGCTATCACTGTGTTAACATTGCTATCACTGTGTTAACATTGCTATCACTGTGTTAACATTGCTATCACTGTGTTAACATTGCTATCATTGTGTTAACATTGCTATCACTGTGTTAACATTGCTATTACTGTGTTAACATTACTATCATTGTGTTAACATTGCTATCACTGTGTTAACATTGCTATCACTGTGTTAACATTGCTATCACTGTGTTAACATTACTATCACTGTGTTAACATTACTATCACTGTGTTAACATTGCTATCACTGTGTTAACATTACTATCATTGTGATTGCATTGCTATCACTGTGTTAACATTGCTATCATTGTGTTAACATTGCTATCATTGTGTTAACATTGCTATCACTGTGTTAACATTGCTATCACTGTGTTAACATTGCTATCACTGTGTTAACTTTGCTATCACTGTGTTAACATTGCTATCACTGTGTTAACATTGCTATCATTGTGTTACAATTGCTATCACTGTGTTAACAGTACTATCACTGTGTTACAATTGCTATCACTGTGTTAACATTGCTATCACTATGTTAACATTGCTATCACTGTGTTAACATTGCTATCACTGTGTCAACATTGCTATCACTGTGTTAACATTGCTATTACTGTGTTAACATTGCTATCATTGTGTTAACATTGCTATCACTGTGTTAACATTGCTATCACTGTGTTAACATTGCTATCATTGTGTTACAATTGCTATCACTGTGTTAACATTACTATCACTGTGTTAACATTGCTATCACTGTGTTAACATTGCTATCACTGTGTTATCATTGCTATCACTGTGTTAACATTGCTATCACTGTGTTAATATTGCTATCACTGTGTTAACATTGCTATCACTGTGTTAACATTGCTATCACTGTGTTAACATTGCTATCACTGTGTTAACATTGCTATCACTGTGTTAACATTGCTATCACTGTGTTAACATTGCTATCACTGTGTTAACATTGCTATCACTGTGTTAACATTGCTATCACTGTGTTAACATTGCTATCACTGTGTTAACATTGCTATCACTGTGTTAACATTGCTATCATTGTGTTACAATTGCTATCACTGTGTTAACATTACTATCACTGTGTTACAATTGCTATCACTGTGTTAACATTGCTATCACTATGTTAACATTGCTATCACTGTGTTAACATTGCTATCACTGTGTTAACATTGCAATCACTGTGTTAACATTGCTATCACTGTGTTAACATTGCTATCACTGTGTTAACATTGCTATCATTGTGTTACAATTGCTATCACTGTGTTAACATTACTATCACTGTGTTAACATTGCTATCACTGTGTTAACATTGCTATCACTGTGTTAACATTGCTATCACTGTGTTAACATTGCTATCATAGTGTTACAATTGCTATCACTGTGTTAACATTACTATCACTGTGTTAACATTGCTATCACTGTGTTAACATTGCTATCACTGTGTTAACATTGCTATCATTGTGTTACAATTGCTATCACTGTGTTAACATTACTATCACTGTGTTAACATTGCTATCACTGTGTTAACATTGCTATCACTGTGTTAACATTGCTATCATTGTGTTAACATTGCTATCACTGTGTTAACATTGCTATCACTGTGTTAACATTACTATCACTATGTTAACATTGCTATCACTGTGTTAATATTGCTATCACTGTGTTAACATTGCTATCACTGTGTTAACATTGCTATCATTGTGTTACAATTGCTATCACTGTGTTAACATTACTATCACTGTGTTAACATTGCTATCACTGTGTTAACATTGCTATCACTGTGTTATCATTGCTATCACTGTGTTAACATTGCTATCACTGTGTTAATATTGCTATCACTGTGTTAACATTGCTATCACTGTGTTAACATTGCTATCACTGTGTTAACATTGCTATCACTGTGTTAACATTGCTATCACTGTGTTAACATTGCTATCACTGTGTTAACATTGCTATCACTGTGTTAACATTGCTATCACTGTGTTAACATTGCTATCACTGTGTTAACATTGCTATCACTGTGTTAACATTGCTATCATTGTGTTACAATTGCTATCACTGTGTTAACATTACTATCACTGTGTTACAATTGCTATCACTGTGTTAACATTGCTATCACTATGTTAACATTGCTATCACTGTGTTAACATTGCTATCACTGTGTTAACATTGCTATCACTGTGTTAACATTGCTATCACTGTGTTAACATTGCTATCACTGTGTTAACATTGCTATCATTGTGTTAACATTGCTATCACTGTGTTAACATTACTATCACTGTGTTAACATTGCTATCACTGTGTTAACATTGCTATCACTGTGTTAACATTGCTATCACTGTGTTAACATTGCTATCATAGTGTTACAATTGCTATCACTGTGTTAACATTACTATCACTGTGTTAACATTGCTATCACTGTGTTAACATTGCTATCACTGTGTTAACATTGCTATCATTGTGTTACAATTGCTATCACTGTGTTAACATTACTATCACTGTGTTAACATTGCTATCACTGTGTTAACATTGCTATCACAGTGTTAACATTGCTATCATTGTGTTAACATTGCTATCACTGTGTTAACATTGCTATCACTGTGTTAACATTACTATCACTATGTTAACATTGCTATCACTGTGTTAATATTGCTATCACTGTGTTAACATTGCTATCACTGTGTTAACATTGCTATCACTGTGTTAACATTGCTATCACTGTGTTAACATTGCTATCATTGTGTTAACATTGCTATCACTGTGTTAACATTGCTATCACTGTGTTAACATTGCTATCACTGTGTTAACATTGCTATCATTGTGTTACAATTGCTATCACTGTGTTAACATTACTATCACTGTGTTAACATTGCTATCACTGTGTTAACATTGCTATCACTGTGTTAACATTGCTATCACTGTGTTAACATTGCTATCACTGTGTTAACATTGCTATCACTGTGTTAACATTGCTATCACTGTGTTAACATTGCTATCACTGTGTTAACATTGCTATCACTGTGTTAACATTGCTATCACTGTGTTAACATTGCTATCACTGTGTTAACATTGCTATCACTGTGTTAACATTGCTATCACTTTGTTAACATTGCTATCACTGTGTTAACATTGCTATCACTGTGTTAACATTGCTATCACTGTGTTACCATTGCTATCACTTTGTTAACATTGCTATCACTGTGTTAACATTGATATCACTGTGTTAACATTGCTATCACTGTGTTAACATTGCTATCACTGTGTTAACATTGCTATCACTGTGTTAACATTGCTATCACTGTGTTTACATTGGTATCACTGTGTTAACATTGCTATCATTGTGTTAACATTGCTATCACTGTGTTAACATTGCTATCACTGTGTTAACATTGCTATCATTGTGTTAACATTGCTATCACTGTGTTTACATTGGTATCACTGTGTTAACATTGCTATCACTGTGTTAACATTGCTATCACTGTGTTAACATTACTATCAATGTGTTAACATTGCTATCACTGTATTAACATTGCTATCACTGTGTTAACATTACTATCACTGTGTTACAATTGCTATCACTGTGTTAACATTGCTATCACTATGTTAACATTGCTATCACTGTGTTAACATTGCTATCACTGTGTCAACATTGCTATCACTGTGTTAACATTGCTATTACTGTGTTAACATTGCTATCATTGTGTTAACATTGCTATCACTGTGTTAACATTGCTATCACTGTGTTAACATTGCTATCATTGTGTTACAATTGCTATCACTGTGTTAACATTACTATCACTGTGTTAACATTGCTATCACTGTGTTAACATTGCTATTACTGTGTTAACATTGCTATCATTGTGTTAACATTGCTATCACTGTGTTAACATTGCTATCACTGTGTTAACATTGCTATCATTGTGTTACAATTGCTATCACTGTGTTAACATTACTATCACTGTGTTAACATTGCTATCACTGTGTTAACATTGCTATCACTGTGTTATCATTGCTATCACTGTGTTAACATTGCTATCACTGTGTTAATATTGCTATCACTGTGTTAACATTGCTATCACTGTGTTAACATTGCTATCACTGTGTTAACATTGCTATCACTGTGTTAACATTGCTATCACTGTGTTAACATTGCTATCACTGTGTTAACATTGCTATCACTGTGTTAACATTGCTATCACTGTGTTAACATTGCTATCACTGTGTTAACATTGCTATCACTGTGTTAACATTGCTATCATTGTGTTACAATTGCTATCACTGTGTTAACATTACTATCACTGTGTTACAATTGCTATCACTGTGTTAACATTGCTATCACTATGTTAACATTGCTATCACTGTGTTAACATTGCTATCACTGTGTTAACATTGCTATCACTGTGTTAACATTGCTATCACTGTGTTAACATTGCTATCACTGTGTTAACATTGCTATCATTGTGTTACAATTGCTATCACTGTGTTAACATTACTATCACTGTGTTAACATTGCTATCACTGTGTTAACATTGCTATCACTGTGTTAACATTGCTATCACTGTGTTAACATTGCTATCATAGTGTTACAATTGCTATCACTGTGTTAACATTACTATCACTGTGTTAACATTGCTATCACTGTGTTAACATTGCTATCACTGTGTTAACATTGCTATCATTGTGTTACAATTGCTATCACTGTGTTAACATTACTATCACTGTGTTAACATTGCTATCACTGTGTTAACATTGCTATCACTGTGTTAACATTGCTATCACTGTGTTAACATTGCTATCACTGTGTTAACATTGCTATCACTGTGTTAACATTACTATCACTATGTTAACATTGCTATCACTGTGTTAATATTGCTATCACTGTGTTAACATTGCTATCACTGTGTTAACATTGCTATCACTGTGTTAACATTGCTATCACTGTGTTAACATTGCTATCATTGTGTTACAATTGCTATCACTGTGTTAACATTACTATCACTGTGTTAACATTGCTATCACTGTGTTAACATTGCTATCACTGTGTTAACATTGCTATCACTGTGTTAATATTGCTATCACTGTGTTAACATTGCTATCACTGTGTTAACATTGCTATCACTGTGTTAACATTGCTATCACTGTGTTAACATTGCTATCACTGTGTTAACATTGCTATCACTGTGTTAACATTGCTATCACTGTGTTAACATTGCTATCACTGTGTTAACATTGCTATCACTGTGTTAACATTGCTATCACTGTGTTAACATTGCTATCACTGTGTTAACATTGCTATCACTGTGTTAACATTGCTATCACTGTGTTAACATTGCTATCACTTTGTTAACATTGCTATCACTGTGTTAACATTGCTATCACTGTGTTAACATTGCTATCACTGTGTTACCATTGCTATCACTTTGTTAACATTGCTATCACTGTGTTAACATTGATATCACTGTGTTAACATTGCTATCACTGTGTTAACATTGCTATCACTGTGTTAACATTGCTATCACTGTGTTAACATTGCTATCACTGTGTTTACATTGGTATCACTGTGTTAACATTGCTATCATTGTGTTAACATTGCTATCACTGTGTTAACATTGCTATCACTGTGTTAACATTGCTATCATTGTGTTAACATTGCTATCACTGTGTTTACATTGGTATCACTGTGTTAACATTGCTATCACTGTGTTAACATTGCTATCACTGTGTTAACATTGCTATCACTGTATTAACATTGCTATCACTGTATTAACATTGCTATCACTGTGTTAACATTGCTATCACTGTGTTAACATTGCTATCACTGTGTTAACATTGCTATCATTGTGTTACAATTGCTATCACTGTGTTAACATTGCTATCACTGTATTAACATTGCTATCACTGTGTTAACATTGCTATCACTGTGTTAACATTGCTATCACTGTATTAACATTGCTATCACTGTGTTAACATTGCTATCACTGTGTTTACATTGGTATCACTGTGTTAACATTGCTATCACTGTGTTAACATTGCTATCACTGTATTAACATTGCTATCACTGTGTTAACATTGCTATCATTGTGTTAACATTGCTATCACTGTGTTAACATTGCTATCACTGTGTTAACATTGCTATCACTGTGTTAACATTGCTATCACTGTGTTAACATTGCTATCACTGTGTTAACATTGCTATCACTGTGTTAACATTGCTATCACTGTATTAACATTGCTATCATTGTGTTTACATGTCTATCATTGTGTTTACATGTCTATCATTGTGTTAACATTGCTATCATTGTGTTTACATTGCTATCACTGTGTTAACATTACTATCACTGTGTTAACATTACTATCATTGTGTTTACATGTCTATCATTGTGTTAACATTGCTATCACTGTGTTAACATTGCTATCACTGTGTTAACATTGCTATCACTTTGTTAACATTGCTGTCACTGTGTTAACATTGCTATCACTGTGTTAACATTACTATCATTGTGTTTACATGTCTATCATTGTGTTTACATGTCTATCATTGTGTTTACATGTCTATCATTGTGTTAACATTGCTATCATTGTGTTTACATGTCTATCACTGTGTTAACATTGCTATCATTGTGTTAACATTGCTATCACTGTGTTTACATTGCTATCATTGTGTTAACATTGCTATCACTGTGTTAACATTGCTATCACTGTGTTAACATTACTATCAATGTGTTAACATTACTATCATTGTGTTTACATGTCTATCACTGTGTTAACATTGCTATCACTGTGTTAACATTGCTATCACTGTGTTAACATTACTATCAATGTGTTAACATTACTATCACTGTGTTAACATTACTATCATTGTGTTTACATGTCTATCACTGTGTTAACATTGCTATCATTGTGTTAACATTGCTATCACTGTGTTAACATTGCTATCACTGTGTTAACATTACTATCACTGTGTTAACATTACTATCACTGTGTTAACATTACTATCATTGTGTTTACATGTCTATCACTGTGTTAACATTGCTATCACTGTGTTAACATTGCTATCACTGTGTTAACATTACTATCAATGTGTTAACATTACTATCACTGTGTTAACATTACTATCACTGTGTTAACATTGCTATCACTGTGTTAACATTACTATCAATGTGTTAACATTACTATCACTGTGTTAACATTACTATCATTGTGTTTACATGTCTATCACTGTGTTAACATTGCTATCATTGTGTTAACATTGCTATCATTGTGTTAACATTGCTATCACTGTGTTAACATTGCTATCACTGTGTTAACATTACTATCAATGTGTTAACATTGCTATCATTGTGTTAACATTGCTATCATTGTGTTAACATTGCTATCACTGTGTTAACATTGCTATCACTGTGTTAACATTACTATCACTGTGTTAACATTACTATCATTGTGTTTACATGTCTATCACTGTGTTAACATTGCTATCACTGTGTTAACATTGCTATCACTGTGTTAACATTACTATCAATGTGTTAACATTACTATCACTGTGTTAACATTACTATCATTGTGTTTACATGTCTATCACTGTGTTAACATTGCTATCATTGTGTTAACATTGCTATCATTGTGTTAACATTGCTATCACTGTGTTAACATTGCTATCACTGTGTTAACATTACTATCAATGTGTTAACATTACTATCACTGTGTTAACATTGCTATCACTGTATTAACATTGCTATCACTGTGTTAACATTGCTATCACTGTGTTAACATTGCTATCACTGTGTTAACATTACTATCAATGTGTTAACATTACTATCACTGTGTTAACATTACTATCATTGTGTTTACATGTCTATCACTGTGTTTACATTGCTATCACTGTGTTAACATTGCTATCACTGTGTTAACATTACTATCAATGTGTTAACATTACTATCACTGTGTTAACATTACTATCATTGTGTTTACATGTCTATCACTGTGTTAACATTGCTATCATTGTGTTAACATTGCTATCATTGTGTTAACATTGCTATCACTGTGTTAACATTGCTATCACTGTGTTAACATTACTATCAATGTGTTAACATTACTATCACTGTGTTAACATTGCTATCACTGTATTAACATTGCTATCACTGTGTTAACATTGCTATCACTGTGTTAACATTGCTATCACTGTGTTAACATTACTATCAATGTGTTAACATTACTATCAATGTGTTAACATTACTATCACTGTGTTAACATTGCTATCACTGTATTAACATTGCTATCACTGTGTTAACATTGCTATCACTGTGTTAACATTGCTATCACTGTGTTAACATTACTATCAATGTGTTAACATTACTATCACTGTGTTAACATTACTATCATTGTGTTTACATGTCTATCACTGTGTTTACAATGCTATCACTGTGTTAACATTGCTATCACTGTGTTAATATTGCTATCACTGTGTTAACATTGCTATCACTGTGTTAACATTGCTATCACTGTGTTAACATTGCTATCACTGTGTTAACATTGCTATCACTGTGTTAACATTGCTATCACTGTGTTAACATTGCTATCACTGTGTTAACATTGCTATCACTGTGTTAACATTGCTATCACTGTGTTAACATTGCTATCACTGTGTTAACATTACTATCAATGTGTTAACATTACTATCACTGTGTTAACATTACTATCATTGTGTTTACATGTCTATCACTGTGTTTACAATGCTATCACTGTGTTAACATTGCTATCACTGTGTTAATATTGCTATCACTGTGTTAACATTGCTATCACTGTGTTAACATTGCTATCACTGTGTTAACATTGCTATCACTGTGTTAACATTGCTATCACTGTGTTAACATTACTATCATCGTGTTTACAATGCTATCACTGTGTTAACATTGCTATCACTGTGTTAACATTGCTATCACTGTGTTAACATTGCTATCACTGTGTTAACATTGCTATCACTGTGTTAACATTGCTATCACTGTATTAACATTACTATCAATGTGTTAACATTACTATCACTGTGTTAACATTACTATCATTGTGTTTACATGTCTATCACTGTGTTAACATTACTATCAATGTGTTAACATTACTATCACTGTGTTAACATTACTATCATTGTGTTTACATGTCTATCACTGTGTTTACAATGCTATCACTGTGTTAACATTGCTATCACTGTGTTAATATTGCTATCACTGTGTTAACATTGCTATCACTGTGTTAACATTGCTATCACTGTGTTAACATTGCTATCACTGTGTTAACATTGCTATCACTGTGTTAACATTACTATCATCGTGTTTACAATGCTATCACTGTGTTAACATTGCTATCACTGTGTTAACATTGCTATCACTGTGTTAACATTGCTATCACTGTGTTAACATTACTATCATCGTGTTAACATTGCTATCACTGTGTTAACATTACTATCATTGTGTTTACATGTCTATCATTGTGTTTACATGTCTATCATTGTGTTTACATTGGTTTATTGTTTCTATTTTGGTTTATTTTTTTTATTATCCTGCTCTTTATAAGATATATATTATCATCATGTTAAAAATGTCTGGTGGTGTATAGTTAGCTATTTGGTAATAAAGTACATATGTTTAGTAAATAGATATATCAGTTTAAACTGTATAGTGTCTAACTGCCATAACACTTAGAGTCGTAACACTAAGTCTTAACTCCCTTGAAATCATGCATCGTTATTTCCCCCCTCTCTTCGGTGGGAAATTTTCCCACCTTCTTTTGTGTCAGTTATTCACTGCAATCCTCTATCAACACTGAAATCTTGCACAGGGAAGAAAATATATAGAAAGCAGATGTGATAGGTTACTATGTAGCTGAAGTATAGTCTTATAAATAGTGATAGTATAGGACGATGCTTATTTCAAATTAATTTTGAATAATTATTAGTTAAAATTGTTAGAGAGATATATTATATGTAATTCGATTGAAAAATATCTTATCATTTGTTATTTATTGTACAATTAAATTTTTCAAACGATCAATACGAAATTTCGAAACTAGTTAATTCCTATGTAACTTTAACTTAAAAAAACACATTAAAAAGAACACTAAAATCTATATACCATTAAAATTAAAGGGAATTGAAACCGATACTTCTAAGGGATGGTTAACCCGAGCCATTGCGGTTCACCACTCTTTATATTGGGGTACTTAATACTATGTACAGTCATCTAAAGAAGGATAAGTTCCGAGTTATTGGACGGTTCCACATATTCGAACACGCAAGAAAATAATATCCAATTATTATTTACTTCGTTCCTATAATAATAATTATATTATTGCGTGTTCGAAAATGTGGATCCGTTCGATAACTCGGAACTTACCCTATATCCAATTGAATATCAATGTTTAAATATTATGATTGATGTAAGAAAACACTTTTATGTGATATGTAGAATATGAAAAAGCGTGCACAGATGGGTGGTACTACAATTTTATGAACATTTGTGCCAGGGCAAGTTACGAATTATCGGTCAGTTACACATCTTCGGTCATATAAAATTTTTTATTAATTTCTATTTAATTTTCATTATTATATCGTTTTTTCTTATATGACCGAAAATGTGGAACCGACCGGTGATTGGGAACTTACCCTACAGTTGGAGACTGTATACTGTACACTGTACAGGCCTGTACAGTTGGTACTGTTACTGTATAAGTATACAGGCCTAATAACTACAGTCATTAGGTTTTTATTATTTTATTATTTTATTGGGATTTATAAATAAAGTAATAAACAAGGTAATAGTGATAGACAATTTATTACAACTTTATTTACTATTTATGAATAATGAATAAAAAGTAATATTTCTATTCTCATTTTTTTACTTTTAAATAATAGATACCGTTTAATATTACATCTTATTTTTCAAATTCCTAATATACTCTGCAGTGAACCTGTTCCCATATTAACATTCCTAGATCCATTCATTCTTTTTAAGCTTTTTTACAGTTCTCACTTTTTCAGAACCTAAAAATTCCAGCTTTTAGAAATTCCTGCCTTGCTTTATTACTGCACTTGCTATGGTCAGTTTCTGTACTCCAAGAAAAGACGCTTGCTTTTTCGTTATTCTTTACAATGGCTCTAGCTCCTATTTGTAAAGCATACAATAAGTCAACAGTAACTATATTGTACTTATTTGCACTGATAGTTCTATTGAAATAAAGTATTAGAGACTAGAGTTAAATTCTAGATATATTTTAACGAACTTTTTCTTAAGGAATTTTCAAATAGTAAATTTTAGTACTATATAATTCATAATAGTAGATAGGTGCTACGATAAACAATTTACTTTCCTAAATACTTTATTTTCTATCATACTTCTTACACAATTGTACTGACAATGAATAAACATACCATTCATATTCTTTAATGCCATTTTCATATTTTTACCCTCTTTATCCACTGACCCACTATTTTGGGGACACCTTTTCTCCCATCTGTTAATCACAGATAAAGTCATAGCGATAACTGTACTATTATACCATATAAATATTCTGTTTAAAACTTATTTAATATACAGTATTTCGGTACAAAAAATTTGAACATATTTCTGGAAAATTATTTTTCATTTATAGAAGACGTCAGTGAATTTAAACATTACATGACTTTATATTTTATCTTAAAATAATTTTTATTTGCGATAATTGAGTGACCAACTGAAATATGAATTCAATTTTTTATTTAGCAAATTTATAAACTAACTACTAGGATTTTAATTCAATTTTATGTTTTTAAGATTTGAAATATTTTTAATGATGAAAAGCATAACTTTAAATTAGGAAAAATTAAATTGAAAACAAACACTATGTGAATATGAAATTCAAAATGACTTTAACATTTCAATACAAAGAAGCGTATCATAGATGTTTAATTCGCAAAGGGAATACGGAATTGATAGGTGCATATTTTCGATTCAACACCAAACGACAAATGCCAGCTAGAAAACAAGAATAAAAACTTTCAAATAAGTGGTAAGAAATTATCCTGAAATTTAGAGATGTTAAACTTGGACACTAATGTGTAACCAAAATTTTATTGGATTTAAAAAAAAACTCAAAACTTTATATTTTATTTAATATTTCAGGTTGACAGCTATTGTTTTGGATGGCTAAATTTAGACAATGGGTTTAAACCGAAGGCTTATGCTGCATTCACAAGATTGATTGACGGATTCTGTTCTTCAACTCATTGATATCCTCCCTTGATTGAATAAGATAATATTTACTGATGGTGAATCTTAAGGCCCGTTTACACGCTACGATAAATTGAAGCGATTTATCGTAATGAAGAGGTTGTTGCAATTTATCAGTACGTGTAAACAGGTGACCGTAGCGATTTATTGGAGTTGGAATTGGATTGTGTGATTGGTGCTAGAGGGCTCAAATTTATACGAATCGTAACAATAAGTTTGAACGTGTAAACAGGGTTCCAATAAATCGTTGCAATCTAACTCAATATATAATGCTAAACACATTCCAAATGCAGACCATCATAAAGTTTCGTCCATGACGGCTAGTGAAAAATGAAGATATTGGAGTAAAAATCGTTGCGGGTAAACACTGTCTCAATCATCTGATAAATTGCTGCGATCTCTGTGCTCAATAAATCGCTCCTATTTATCGTAGCGTGTAAACGGGCCTTAATTAGAGAAAGAAATCTTGAAGCTACAAGTTCATGTCATCTGAACCTCCTCCAATCCACCTGTTCAGTCACTGTTTGATAGTTCTTGACTGACGAATGTGCTCCATTTTGCACGAAGAAAAAATTTTGAATATGGTAAGTTTGAAAAATCAGAGCAAGAATCATGCTGCATGGAGTAAAAATAATTATCACCAAATACATTGAGTCGAAAATTGAGCTGAACAGGAATTATTTGTGTAGAACTAATATTTAGATTGTGGAGCTACTGTTAAGCCAGCCTTTACCTGACAGGTACGACTGTTCAAGCGTACCTGTCAGGTGGAAATGATAGGGTAAGGCCAGCATTACACTAGCAAATTTGGATACAGAGTTTATATACAATTGATGCCGGAGAACAAATTTCATGGAAATAATAATCAGCATTCGTGACAGCTTAACTTTTAAATTTAATTCATTGTGCTAAATTCATGATTTGCTTTCGGTGCATTGAGTACAAAAATAGATAATATAGAAAGAAGGAATTCGAACTAATATTTTCTACGCCATCATTGTATACGTAGAGTAAACAAGAATCCAGGTACCCAGAAAGAAACTTATTGTGGGTCCGTATAGAAGATTAAGTGGGGTCCTCTTTTAATCTTTGTTGGACCCACCATACCCTTTTTCTCAAGATAGCCCAGGATATTATGAATTGATAAAAGTCTTTTCTTCAATGAACCTGAAATAAAAAAGCCCAACAATCCTTTAGTAGATCACATACTCTAGTTTCGTCAAAATCTGTCCAGCTGATTTATGGATCAGAGTCAGTTAATAGACAAAATGGCAATCGTATACTTAAATTAAATGATCATTGCTACATTCAAACCTTCATAAACTATATAGTAAATATTGACTGATGCGTGCATTTCCGCAAAGGGGAAATAAACACACTTTTCCATTCAAAATGATTAGTGTATATTGATAAGAAATGACTATCCATCGAACGCTGTTATTTTCAATTGTTCCTAATCATTCAACATCTAAAACTGTTTCTCAGGAACACTAATAAATCTTGTCAATGAATCTCCATCCATTACTATGATAATTCTTACTACAATTCTCCTCTAATTTATCATTGCACTTACTATATTCTATAGTTCTTACATCTTATTATTACATAGACTATATTCTATAGTTCTTACATCTTATTATTACATAGACTATATTCTATAGTTCTTACATCTTATTATTGCACAGACTATATTCTATAGTTCTTACATCTTATTATTACATAGACTATATTCTATAGTTCTTACATCTTATTATTGCACAGACTATATTCTATAGTTCTTACATCTTATTATTACATAGACTATATTCTATAGTTCTTACATCTTATTATTGCAGAGACTATATTCTATAGTTCTTACATCTTATTATTTCAGAGACTATATTCTATAGTTCTTACATCTTATTATTACATAGACTATATTCTATAGTTCTTACATCTTATTATTACATAGACTATATTCTATAGTTCTTACATCTTATTATTGCACAGACTATATTCTATAGTTCTTACATCTTATTATTACATAGACTATATTCTATAGTTCTTACATCTTATTATTGCAGAGACTATATTCTATAGTTCTTACATCTTATTATTTCAGAGACTATATTCTATAGTTCTTACATCTTATTATTTCAGAGACTATATTCTATAGTTCTTACATCTTATTATTACATAGACTATATTCTATAGTTCTTACATCTTATTATTGCACAGACTATATTCTATAGTTCTTACATCTTATTATTACATAGACTATATTCTATAGTTCTTACATCTTATTATTGCACAGACTATATTCTATAGTTCTTACATCTTATTATTGCAGAGACTATATTCTATAGTTCTTACATCTTATTATTGCAGAGACTATATTCTATAGTTCTTACATCTTATTATTGCAGAGACTATATTCTATAGTTCTTACATCTTATTATTGCACAGACTATATTCTATAGTTCTTACATCCTATTATTGCAGAGACTATATTCTATAGTTCTTACATCCTATTATTTCAGAGACTATATTCTATAGTTCTTACATCCTATTATTGCAGAGACTATATTCTGTAGTTCTTACATCTTATTATTGCACAGACTATATTCTATAGTTCTTACATCTTATTATTGCACAGACTATATTCTATAGTTCTTACATCTTATTATTTCAGAGACTATATTCTATAGTTCTTACATCTTATTATTGCAGAGACTATATTCTATAGTTCTTACATCTTATTATTGCAGAGACTATATTCTATAGTTCTTACATCTTATTATTGCAGAGACTATATTCTATAGTTCTTACATCTTATTATTTCAGAGACTATATTCTATAGTTCTTACATCTTATTATTGCAGAGACTATATTCTATAGTTCTTACATCTTATTATTTCAGAGACTATATTCTATAGTTCTTACATCTTATTATTGCAGAGACTATATTCTATAGTTCTTACATCTTATTATTGCAGAGACTATATTCTATAGTTCTTACATCTTATTATTGCACAGACTATATTCTATAATTCTTACATCTTATTATTGCAGAGACTATATTCTATAGTTCTTACATCTTATTATTGTACAGACTATATTCTATAGTTCTTACATCTTATTATTGCACAGACTATATTCTATAGTTCTTACATCTTATTATTGCACAGACTATATTCTATAGTTCTTACATCTTATTATTGCAGAGAGTATATTCTATAGTTCTTACATCTTATTATTTCAGAGACTATATTCTATAGTTCTTACATCTTATTATTGCACAGACTATATTCTATAGTTCTTACATCTTATTATTGCAGAGACTATATTCTATAGTTCTTACATCTTATTATTTCAGAGACTATATTCTATAGTTCTTACATCTTATTATTGTACAGACTATATTCTATAGTTCTTACATCTTATTATTACACAGACTATATTCTATAGTTCTTACATCTTATTATTGCAGAGACTATATTCTATAGTTCTTACATCTTATTATTTCAGAGACTATATTCTATAGTTCTTACATCTTATTATTTCAGAGACTATATTCTATAGTTCTTACATCTTATTATTGCAGAGACTATATTCTATAGTTCTTACATCTTATTATTACACAGACTATATTCTATAGTTCTTACATCTTATTATTACACAGACTATATTCTATAGTTCTTACATCTTATTATTGCAGAGACTATATTCTATAGTTCTTACATCTTATTATTGCAGAGACTATATTCTATAGTTCTTACATCTTATTATTACACAGACTATATTCTATAGTTCTTACATCTTATTATTACACAGACTATATTCTATAGTTCTTACATCTTATTATTGCACAGACTATATTCTATAGTTCTTACATCTTATTATTGCACAGACTATATTCTATAGTTCTTACATCTTATTATTGCACAGACTATATTCTATAGTTCTTACATCTTATTATTTCAGAGACTATATTCTATAGTTCTTACATCTTATTATTGCAGAGACTATATTCTATAGTTCTTACATCTTATTATTGCAGAGACTATATTCTATAGTTCTTACATCTTATTATTGCAGAGACTATATTCTATAGTTCTTACATCTTATTATTTCAGAGACTATATTCTATAGTTCTTACATCTTATTATTGCACAGACTATATTCTATAGTTCTTACATCTTATTATTGCAGAGACTATATTCTATAGTTCTTACATCTTATTATTGCAGAGACTATATTCTATAGTTCTTACATCTTATTATTGCAGAGACTATATTCTATAGTTCTTACATCCTATTATTGCAGAGACTATATTCTATAGTTCTTACATCTTATTATTGCAGAGACTATATTCTATAGTTCTTACATCCTATTATTGCAGAGACTATATTCTGTAGTTCTTACATCTTATTATTGCAGAGACTATATTCTATAGTTCTTACATCTTATTATTTCAGAGACTATATTCTATAGTTCTTACATCTTATTATTGCAGAGACTATATTCTATAGTTCTTACATCTTATTATTTCAGAGACTATATTCTATAGTTCTTACATCTTATTATTGCAGAGACTATATTCTATAGTTCTTACATCTTATTATTGCAGAGACTATATTCTATAGTTCTTACATCTTATTATTGCACAGACTATATTCTATAATTCTTACATCTTATTATTGCAGAGACTATATTCTATAGTTCTTACATCTTATTATTGTACAGACTATATTCTATAGTTCTTACATCTTATTATTGCACAGACTATATTCTATAGTTCTTACATCTTATTATTGCACAGACTATATTCTATAGTTCCTACATCTTATTATTGCAGAGAGTATATTCTATAGTTCTTACATCTTATTATTTCAGAGACTATATTCTATAGTTCTTACATCTTATTATTGCACAGACTATATTCTATAGTTCTTACATCTTATTATTGCAGAGACTATATTCTATAGTTCTTACATCTTATTATTTCAGAGACTATATTCTATAGTTCTTACATCTTATTATTGTACAGACTATATTCTATAGTTCTTACATCTTATTATTGCAGAGACTATATTCTATAGTTCTTACATCTTATTATTTCAGAGACTATATTCTATAGTTCTTACATCTTATTATTGCAGAGACTATATTCTATAGTTCTTACATCTTATTATTGCAGAGACTATATTCTATAGTTCTTACATCTTATTATTTCAGAGACTATATTCTATAGTTCTTACATCTTATTATTGCAGAGACTATATTCTATAGTTCTTACATCTTATTATTTCAGAGACTATATTCTATAGTTCTTACATCTTATTATTGCAGAGACTATATTCTATAGTTCTTACATCTTATTATTGCAGAGACTATATTCTATAGTTCTTACATCTTATTATTACACAGACTATATTCTATAGTTCTTACATCTTATTATTACACAGACTATATTCTATAGTTCTTACATCTTATTATTGCACAGACTATATTCTATAGTTCTTACATCTTATTATTGCACAGACTATATTCTATAGTTCTTACATCTTATTATTGCACAGACTATATTCTATAGTTCTTACATCTTATTATTTCAGAGACTATATTCTATAGTTCTTACATCTTATTATTGCAGAGACTATATTCTATAGTTCTTACATCTTATTATTGCAGAGACTATATTCTATAGTTCTTACATCTTATTATTGCAGAGACTATATTCTATAGTTCTTACATCTTATTATTGCAGAGACTATATTCTATAGTTCTTACATCTTATTATTGCAGAGACTATATTCTATAGTTCTTACATCTTATTATTGCAGAGACTATATTCTATAGTTCTTACATCTTATTATTGCAGAGACTATATTCTGTAGTTCTTACATCTTATTATTGCAGAGACTATATTCTATAGTTCTTACATCTTATTATTTCAGAGACTATATTCTATAGTTCTTACATCTTATTATTGCACAGACTATATTCTATAGTTCTTACATCTTATTATTGCAGAGACTATATTCTATAGTTCTTACATCTTATTATTGCAGAGACTATATTCTATAGTTCTTACATCTTATTATTGCAGAGACTATATTCTATAGTTCTTACATCTTATTATTTCAGAGACTATATTCTATAGTTCTTACATCTTATTATTTCAGAGACTATATTCTATAGTTCTTACATCTTATTATTGCACAGACTATATTCTATAGTTCTTACATCTTATTATTTCAGAGACTATATTCTATAGTTCTTACATCTTATTATTGCAGAGACTATATTCTATAGTTCTTACATCTTATTATTACACAGACTATATTCTATAGTTCTTACATCTTATTATTGCAGAGACTATATTCTATAGTTCTTACATCTTATTATTGCAGAGACTATATTCTATAGTTCTTACATCTTATTATTGCAGAGACTATATTCTATAGTTCTTACATCTTATTATTGCACAGACTATATTCTATAGTTCTTACATCTTATTATTTCAGAGACTATATTCTATAGTTCTTACATCTTATTATTGCAGAGACTATATTCTATAGTTCTTACATCTTATTATTGCAGAGACTATATTCTATAGTTCTTACATCTTATTATTGCAGAGACTATATTCTATAGTTCTTACATCTTATTATTGCACAGACTATATTCTATAGTTCTTACATCTTATTATTTCAGAGACTATATTCTATAGTTCTTACATCTTATTATTGCAGAGACTATATTCTATAGTTCTTACATCTTATTATTACACAGACTATATTCTATAGTTCTTACATCTTATTATTACACAGACTATATTCTATAGTTCTTACATCTTATTATTACACAGACTATATTCTATAGTTCTTACATCTTATTATTGCAGAGACTATATTCTATAGTTCTTACATCTTATTATTGCAGAGACTATATTCTATAGTTCTTACATCTTATTATTGCAGAGACTATATTCTATAGTTCTTACATCTTATTATTGCAGAGACTATATTCTATAGTTCTTACATCTTATTATTGCACAGACTATATTCTATAGTTCTTACATCTTATTATTGCACAGACTATATTCTATAGTTCTTACATCTTATTATTGCAGAGACTATATTCTATAGTTCTTACATCTTATTATTGCAGAGACTATATTCTATAGTTCTTACATCTTATTATTGCAGAGACTATATTCTATAGTTCTTACATCTTATTATTTCAGAGACTATATTCTATAGTTCTTACATCTTATTATTGCACAGACTATATTCTATAGTTCTTACATCTTATTATTGCAGAGACTATATTCTATAGTTCTTACATCTTATTATTTCAGAGACTATATTCTATAGTTCTTACATCTTATTATTGCACAGACTATATTCTATAGTTCGTACATCTTATTATTGTACAGACTATATTATATAGTTCGTACATCTTATTATTGTACAGACTATATTCTATAGTTCTCATATCCCTCTTGTGGACAAACAACCAACCGTCTGCACTGCCTTGTAAGGACTGTAACTATTGTCTGTGGAGGGGTGGGACCCTAACCCTGGAATGACCAACGGGCCTGAGAGGTCCGTCCGTTCTGGTGGAAATGTAGATGCATACTTTAAACACTAATTTATTTAAGTTGCAGAATCTTCGTGACTTTAATTGTCTATGATCTGTTTATGTATCGTATAAATATCAATAAAAAATAATGCAACGTGTTTTATTCCATTCAGTTTTATATCATTAGTTATATCAGGCAGGCCCGGGTGAAATAAAAGCGCGGTTTCGTCATTCATTAGGGCTTTCGTATGAAGATTTTATTTAATGGAAAGCCTTGGTTTTTGTATAAAGAATTATTCGGAATTACTTCAAATATAAAGCTATAATCATTAAAATTACACACTAATTTATTTACAGACCACGGAGGTGATTTTGTAAGTTTGTTTAATTAAATGCATATCTAATTACTCATAATTGAGATTCTGTAGTGATTTATATACTATTTATTTCAACCAAGATGAATTAACTACCGTCTAAATAGACTATACTGTAATAGCATCACCATTTTTCAATTAATAACTAACGGGTAAATTATACTGTAGAATTTATTGATATTATTGAGAACCTGTTATTTTTAACGGGCAATACACTAGATCTTAGTGAAAATGAATGTTGGATTTAGTTTATAGTTAATTATCATTATTATTTGTAACACGTTATAACACTATATTCAATTTGATGAATGACTAGTTTTATCATCAAAAAGATCCATGGAAAACTGCATTGATTGACATGTACCCAGTGATAAAATGACTGTGGGGCAATAGAAAATCTAGGGGGAAATTAATCTTCTAATAAGACCACTAGAATTTTCCTTCTTGGATACTTTTTTTATTTTGGGATATATGAGATATATTTGCAGTCATTGAATTAACAGTAAATACGAGTCAACTTGACTCAAAATACGAGTCAACTTGACTCAAAATTTGAGTTTTCAGTTTGACCTGAAACCGGCTCAAAAATGTGAGTCAATTTGACTCATCCCAATACCTTATTCAAAAACCAGAGTCATATTGACTCCTAATTCATAGTCAGATTGACTCAAGTAGAGTCAATCAAGAAAAAAAGACTCAAATTTTGAGTTTTGCAAGCCTTGACTCAAGCGATGAGTCAGGCTGACTCGCAATTTTTTCTCAGTGTTATATGTAACAGAGTACTGTCTTTTAGAACCTAAGCTCTATTTTCCATTGCGATGATCGTATTAACTGCTTATTAACTGCTTAACTGCTTATTAACTGCTTATTAACTGCTTATTAACCCCTAGAAATATGGTAAGTGGTGGAAATACTTGCAAATAAGAGACTCGATAGGAAATCCTGTATGTGTTACCTACATTGAAAAGAGAAAAGTGATGAACTACTGCACACTAGACTCTGCACACTCTTTCACTCTGCACACTAGAATCTGCACACTACACTCTGCACAGTACACTCTGCACACTCTTTCACTCTGCACACTAGACTCTGCACACTCTTTCACTCTGCACACTAGAATCTGCACACTACACTCTGCACAGTACACTCTGCACACTCTTTCACTCTGCACACTAGACTCTGCACACTCTTTCACTCTGCACACTAGACTCTGCACACTCTTTCACTCTGCACACTAGACTCTGCACACTCTTTCACTCTGCACACTACACTCTGCACAGTACACTCTGCACACTAGACTCTGCACACTCTTTCACTCTGCACACTAGAATCTGCACACTACACTCTGCACACTACACTGTGCACACTACACTCTGCACACTTCACTCTGCACTGTACACTCTGCACACTACACTCTGCACACTACACTCTGCATACTACACTCTGCACACTACACACTACACTCTGCACAGTATGTGAATATATCTGATTAAATGCCTCTAACTTCTCTTTTATTTCTATCCCATTATTCTCTTTCATACAAAAGAAGGCGATAAAACAAAATCGTGTTTATAACATGAATAAAAGTAACTCACACTTAAGAATTTTAAATTATATATTGGTATTGATAAAAAGTTACATAGCACGATAACTGTAATTATCTCTATATTTAAAGGTAATTCTTTAATCATAAATAGCTAACTATTTTAGAAACCATGCTCTGTTTAGAAATCATTACAATGTAGTATACCTCGAGACAAATAACTACCTGGACTTTTAAATTTAAATGTAAATATAAACTATATTACTACTCACTATCAATTTTCCCGCGCTTTTTATATCAGTATAATAATTAAGCATGTAAGCATTAATAAATTATTTATTTTATAAATATATGTTTTACTTACGTATATATCAATTGGTATACCTTATATACTCTAAAGTACCGTTTCATATATTCATTTCCTATATCAAATCTGCCACAAATATACCAGCTTTAAATGAAGAATTAATCGAATCTCTTCACAAATTTAATCACAACATTTTTCATTTTTCTATTTTCATTTTTTTCTCGAATAATTTGCATTTTAGTGAGTATTTTATATCTAATTTAAAATAAATTATAATCTACTTAAAAAACAGGATAATATTTTTCTTAATCTCCATTTAAAAGACCATAGGAGATTTCTACTGTTCATTGCTTTTTAAATGGTTTCACAAGTTTTAACTTTGCCCAAATCTGAGCTGCATCTAATTTGTATTCTCTATTTAATTGTGTACTTTTATTTTTAATTTGTATATATTTTGTAAGCTTAAATAAATAAATAAAATAAAACATAGGAGATTTCTACGCCCTAACAGTAATGATCACATGATTTAAAATAACAAAATGGAACATATCTATATATAAATTACGTATAATTTAATGAACTGTATGAATAAATCGCTCATTAATTTCATTAAAGTCATAATTTAAATCATGAATTTCAATTTTCGTACACCGTCTTATTCAGAAATTACGAATTACTTTTATGATATTATTTACTAAAAAAAATTTACCTAGAAAAGTTTATTTATTTATGATTACTTTAAACGGAAGACAGAAATTGAAAAGCCCGTATAGTGAAATATGAACATTTTAGCAATATTCCTTTACAAAAATTAATTGCTCTTGCTTCTTATATTCATATTCACGAATAACAAAATTTAATAATCAGTATGGTTTTTTTTTTCATAACTACGGATCCATAGGTTAGATATCAATTGGGATATAAATACTTTTTGAATTAACAGACATAATTAGAAATGTAGTTTTAATGCATTAAGCATTAGTAAAAAAAAAAAGAACCCAGTTAGAAACCGTCATTTAAATTGAGCCAAAATAATGAAAATTTAAAATGATTTTTTTTTAAATAAATCAAATATTAAAAATAAGTCAAATGGATCTACATAATATGATATAAAAGATAATATAATCAATAAGATAAAACAATATAAATATGAGATAAGATCAATATATGATGTTATATATATAAGAGATATACCTAGGGTAAGTTCCATATTATCGGTCAGTACTACATCTTCGGACATATAAGAAAAAACAGTATAAAAATGACTATTATTACACAGTGCTATCTAATACTCCAGGTTTGCAGAAGTATTAGATAGCACTGTGTAATAATGATAATTTTTAGATAGTTTTTTTCTTATATGACCGAAGATGTAGTACTGACCGATAATTCGGAACCTACCCTATAAGATATATGATAATATATTCATCATGTATTTTCTTTAATATCACAATTTGCAATATTAATAATTAATATTATATTATAAAATACAATTAAAAAGTATTACCATACCATGTGACAAGATGATCTATTAAAAAGTATCTTATTTAATTATATCCTTATTAATATTTATAAAGGAAGCATTAATAAGCTTCTTAGCAAAATAACTTAAATAATTAGAACCATTAATGCCAGGTAAAATATTCCTGCTATTCCTTGTAATCAACATAGCTAATATACCTGTACAGGTGAACCTGGAAGTCCCAGGCAATTAACAGGTAGAAATATATGTATAATAACTTCAAAGTATTGCTTGTAAATATAGTAATGGTATTACAATACGAATAGATTGAATATATATTATCAAATACAAAGAGCAAGATATATAATCAAATTTTCTGACAGTTTACATTATCTAAATAGGATATTTGTATAATACTTGATATTTACCATTTAATATGATTTATCTATTCATTTTATAACTCAACTATTGATAGGGTTCTTACAGTGAATAAAATTGTCTGTGGCGAAGGCATTTTAAGAAGTAATATTACTTATAAAATAACATAAATAATATATTTACATATATATATTAAATAATAAACAAATTGTTAAATATAATAATTACGGAATTTGTTAGGGTATTTATAAAATGCTCATGGTATTTCGTATAAACATCATTTATTGTAATTAAATAATGAAAATAGGGATTATGCTAAATCAACAAAAAATTATTCTATTCAGACATGTCTTGAATATCGTCTGCTTCTATTACATAAATAATTATATATAGGAAAATTGAATAAACATTTTAAATTGAAACTCAGAGATTTTTTCAAGGAAGATAACGAAAATATATTATTTCAAGTCTAGACATTAAACGTACGATGTTTTAGAAGATAGTCATTATTTCGAACTCATCTGCATGCGCGATAAGTACCCGGATTGCATAGTTAGTGCGCAGGATACGATATAAGGTGTAGCTAATTATTCTTTGGATGATATGCAGCCTGGGGTGTGACCTCAGGCTACACTGACTTATGCTGAAAAGAGTCGCACTGAGGATATGCACTGAATAGATTAACTTAATTGTAATTAAAGTATTACAAAGATTTACAACCGCTCCTAATGTTAAAATAGGAATAAATTAAGTTATAAATGTATACTGGGCAATGGGAAATTGTTTTTATTTTATATTGATTCAAATCTTGTTTATTCAACCAAATTTTGATAATATTATTTTAAAAAACTTACCAGCGTACTATTATTATTTAAAATCTTTTTTTATAAAATAATATATCTAGGAAGTTAAAATAGATGTAATAGAAAAGCAGAAAAATATGCACAAGTATTTATTTACAGCTTCTTACCAATATAAAAAGTAATTAAATCAACTGAATTAATATATAATATAAATAAAACAAATCCCCATAAATTAATGCTTGCTTCAGTCAGATTGTTACCATATACCACCTGTCAGTTCCACCTTCCCATCTGCCACCTGACAGGTTTAACCACCAGCTGTACACTGACGAATAGATGATGTAGCTTATTATAAGAAGGTAAGTAAGCTTTACCCAAACAGGTATATGTGCCAGACTATGCATGTATGTACATAATGCCTATCGGACACTGTTAAAATGAGGGGTATTTGGTGGATTAGTGTTTGTGGAATAACTAAATGATATCTAATTATTTTTTCAAGTTAACAAACTATTATCAGTACAATTCTGAATTGTTTAATTTCATCATTTATTTACATTCAGCATCATTCACTATTTACTTTCATCATTTATTTACTTTCATCATTTATTTACTTTCATCATTTATTTACATTCAGCATCATTCACTATTTACTTTCATCATTTATTTACTTTCATCATTTATTTACATTCAGCATCATTCACTATTTAATTTCATCATTTATTTACATTAAGCATTATTCACTATTTAATTTCATCATTTATTCACTTAAATCATTTATTTACTTTCATCATTTATTTACTTTCATCATTTATTTACTTTCATCATTTATTTACTTTCATCATTTATTTACATTCATCATTTATTTACTTTCATCATTTATTTACTTAAATCATTTATTTACTTTCATCATTTATTTACTTTCATCATTTATTTACTTTCATCATTTATTTACTTTCATCATTTATTTACATTCATCATTTATTTACTTTCATCATTTATTTACTTTCATCATTTATTTACATTCATCATTTATTTACTTTCATCATTTATTTACTTCCATCATTTATTTACTTTCATCATTGGTTTACCACCTTAAACACAATATACAATTATAACCTATACAGGCACACACACCTTAAATTCAGAGCTAAAATAATGAAATGTCACTTGTAAAAATGACTCCAAACAATATATTTTCCAAAGATGACTCGGCAGTGTCCACACGAGTCCCTGCCCCAGGCCCGTCTGTTGGCCCCCATCCGCTAAGGCTTTGGACCGGAAGAGGAGCGCCTTGCATGGAATGCGGGACATTCTTCGAATCTGCAGGTGATTTGCGTGTCCGGTTTGATGAAGAGAGAAGTCAATGTTCTTCTCTTCCGTCATACAGTAGAACTCGTCTATAGTGAAATTCTGTATAGTAAACTCCTCTATAGTGAACTCCTCTATAGTGAACTCCTCTATAGTGAACTCCTATATAGTGAACTCTTCTATAGTGAACTCCTATATAGTGAACTCTTCTATAGTGAAGTCTTCCATAGTGAACTCCTCTATAGTGAACTCCTCTATAGTGAACTCCTCTATAGTGAACTCCTATATAGTGAACTCTTCTATAGTGAACTCCTATATAGTGAACTCTTCTATAGTGAAGTCTTCCATAGTGAACTCCTCTATAGTGAACTCTTCTATAGTAAACTCCTCTATAGTGAACTCCTCTATAGTGAAGTCCTCCATAGTGAACTCCTCTTTAGTGAACTCTTCTATAGTAAACCCCTCTATAGTGAACTCCTCTATAGTGAAGTCCTCTAAAGTGAACTCCTATATTGTGAAATCCTATATAGTGAACTCCTCTATAGTGAACTCCTCTATAGTGAAATCCTGTATAGTGAACTCTTATATAGTGAACTCCTCTATAGTGAACTCCTATAATTTATTCACTATACGGGGTACGTACTATAACTCATTCACTATACAGGAGTGCACTATAGAGGAGCTCTACTGCACTGTTATAAACTTAATTAGTACAGTTTGTGTTCTAAATTGACTTCGTACTAGCAACCTATCGGTGCAATTCGCCAATAACTCTTTCAGCAGGTCACAGTTGCCATATTATATTCCTTAATATTGGTGCAGAGTTTAAAAGTTCATCACTATGCAGTATGCATCTAGTACCTCTGATTTTGCAACCTAACTACTATTCACATCACTTTCTTCGTGTAGGTAACTTTGAACATCATATTACTTGACAAAGGTTCGAAGAGAAAGTAATTGATGGTATATAAGGAGAAATGTAACTCACCATGTATTAATTTCTTATAGTATTCACTTAATCTTAATGTCATCAGTTTAAAAAGATCCTCATTATTCATATTTTTAGAGGAGAGCAGTATGTATGGCTAGCTATAATAATGAAATATATGGATTTCTATTTTTCACCAGTACGTTTCATTTTCTACCACCTCTTCATTTTTCTCTTCCATCCGTGAGTGCAGTCACCGATGCTTGCATCTCTTTTCGTCACATTCCTTGATAAGTGATTACATTCACGGAGTATAGCTTTTATGCATCCATGTGCCTTGTCACCGACTGATAGTAGGTGACATTATTCTTGGACTCACTTTCCTCTCTAACTTTTTCTTTTCGAGGTACGTTATCTACGAAATACGAAAATAAAATATTTCGATAATTTCAACTTATAAAGAAACTGACACTGTGTGCTAGTTCTTCACCTGGCCACTTCTTTCCGTTATTTTGTTATTTCGTAATAATTGTATAGCTAGAGCCATTGCATGTAACGCTCAGAGGAACTGAAGTTGCAAGGCATTACCTTTCCGAGAAATAGAATCTGGCTTCTACGTGCAAATACACTATTGTTTCTCCTTCACTAAAGGCGAGAAAATAAGAATGAGCAGTGATTGTAATTCTCAGAAAATTACCAACCATTTTGTTTGTTTTGTTTTGGTGTTCCAAAGCACTACTTTAAATTGCAAGCAAGTCTAATATTAGTAATTATACCCACTTATTATACAGAGTATTATTATACCTAGCATTTTCATTTGGATTGAAATGTTCATTGGCCGACTAAGTCGGGAAAATTCACTATTTATTGAAAGTTTGACACTAAAACTACCAACCAGTTAATTTGACTGCTTCTTATTTGTCAAACATTTGAATCTCATAAATTATTATTGGTAGATAGGGTCTCCTTATATTAAAAGCAAATATAAAGTAAATTAATTATTATCGAAACTCCATCTACCTTAAATTTCAATTCAATAAAATACTAGATAAGTAGTAATAATAATAATGCATTATCACATAGTTAGTTAATAAAGATGTCAACTCTATGTTCTTCTTCATCCAATACTAAAGATGGCTAATAGTTATAGTCACTACAGTCCAAATGATAAAGAAAATAATGGAATACTTTTAATTATTATACCTAACTGTCGAATACTTGGTATTGGACATCCTTTTATTCCTTTTACTCCATAATCTTTTCTCTTCTCTTTACTATCTCTCTCTCTCTATCTCTTCACTATCTCTTTACAATCTCTCATCTGACCGGATGCATGACACTGTTGTCACTCAGAAACATGTGACCCTAGCATAATCTAGGAAAAGGTGTGATGCTGCATTGGCACTCTGACATCCGTCCTCATGGTTAGTTTCTCTGATAAAAAAAAAACTATAAACCTAAATCTTCAACAAATGTGTCTCTTAAAGATATGTACGTACATTTAAAGGAAACATATTTTCTTGGAGCAACAGTGTCCCAATACTGATACAACATTGCCAATATAGTTACAATATTGGGACAATGTACTTAGTAAGTAGATATACAATGTTGTGGATATACAATATAATTGATGTGCAATATTATAGATATAAAAACATTAAATATATAATATTGTATATCTACTATATTATAAATACACAATGGGGTAAATTACGAATTATCGGTCAGTTTCACATCTTCGATCATATAAGAAAAAAATAATATTATTTTTATTTTATTTTAATTGGTATCCATGATACCTGCAGGTATCATGGATATCAATTAAAATAAAATAAAATAAAAATAATAATTATAATATTGTTCTTTCTTATATGACCGAAGATGTGAAACTGACCAATAATTCGTAATTTACCCTATAGTAGCTGTACAATATTATAGGTAATTGTTGAACAAAACTTTAGCAAATTAGTAGTGCGAATGTATATTTTTAGCACTATTGCATCATACTGTATATTGTATGACGGTGTGGACTATTTCCGCTAATTAGCATTTAAAATTGTAGCAGAAAATCCATTGTTTATATTACATCATCTTTTAAAATGTCATTGACGCAAAATGTAACTATTATACCAATTGAGAAAAATAACATCAACTACTTTAATAATAACTTATTATTATTTTCATCCGGTATTTAATTTGTATCTGGTAACTGTTACTTTACCTTAATTAGAAAGTTATTAAAATATTTACAAATTTACCTCCTTAGTAATTATACTATTTACTAAACTTATTATTTAATATTATGTATTACCTATGCATTTCCATCTGTTACATAATTTCAGTTACTGTACTTAATATCTATTTATTGTTCCATTGTCATAAATAGGAAATAGTAAACAATTAAACTATCGAAAAGGAAATAACTAATATGAAATTGTTTGAGATTTTCATTTCGTGACTTTAGGTAGAGCCTATTTGCCGGATGTGGGAAACTGTCGGGGAAATCACTAGAAAATCACTAGCTATTACAGGTACTGAAATAGAATGCTATATTTGGTGAAGAGGTATTACCAATAAACAAGGTTTGATAGTTTGACCATCACTAAAAACTGTATTTTATAGATTAAAAATTGGATAAAAACATATATTCTGTGATCCTACATTTCATTTGAATTTTTAATTTTTGAAAAAATTGAATTTCTCATTTTTTAAATCTATTATCTAAAAATTTAGATTGAGAAGTTCATATATCTTAGATTTGAATCCTTCGTGTCCTTACGAACTGCCCAGATATAAAATATTTTAGGGTAAGCTACGTATTATCGGTCAGTTCCACATTTACGATCATTGAAGAAAAAAAGATATAAAAATAATTATTTAATTTTAGTAAAGATGATCCCTGCAGGTATCATGGATAACAATAAAAAAATAAATAATAATTATTATACCGGGTTTTTTTATATGACCGCAGATGTGGAGCTGACCGATAATTCGTAACTTACCCTATAAAAATGCTGACATACAAGCAACATTTCTCTGATAATCACATTAGAAGGATGTAACTTAGCAATTAAAATATCTGGCAGCACCATTTCTAATTTCGAATAGTTATGTGTGACCTCAGATAATTTCATCACAATAAATTAATGAGAATTTTCTAATAATATCATCACAGGCAGACGAAAGTGATAGAAAAGTTAACACAAATGTTGTGTGTTTGTTTGAACCCACCTTTAAAATCTTAGAAACGTATTTTCTTTAACTAAAATATCAAAAAATGTATAGTATAAAAACTAAATTAATCAGTTTAATGATTATTCTATTTTCTGAACGGTTTAAAAAAATTAAAGGAAATTATTGAAATTGTTTTCTATAGGTTTCATTTAGTAACGCTGGTTTAACTTCCTATTTTTGGTGAATATATTATTTATTATATTGATTCGTGTTTGCTATTACTTATACCTTCTGTTAAATGCTATTAACTTCTATTTCTTGAAAATATTCAATGAATGCATATCAGAAGAAATTATAAAAATGCCTAATTCTAGAACACGAATGGTACACCGATAAGGCAAGGCTTCTATCCTTTTCTAAACACGCTCGTATTCTTTCCGACGCAAGATGTCCGTATACAGTATCTAATACTAGTTTCTTCATCATCTCTTATATATTTATAAATAAAGAGAAGAGTATCATCAAAAAGATAGATAAGTGATGTGATGAAAATATTAGTCTATAAATGAGACTGAATTCAATTGAGATAATATATAATACCGAATTTAGTGGTTAATCTCTACTTAATACGGACCGATCAATATCAATAATGGAGTGTCCTTGCAGATATATAAATATCAGGTTAGTTAAAGCTTTAACTCTTCAGTAGCGTGGGAACTCCAAAAAAGAAGAACACGTATACACATCTTTGTATTTTAGACTCCATTCACCTGATGATACTCCAGATCGCCAACTTGAAGGCATGGCCATACTCTCAAAACTGGCTTGTACGTGCTACCCATCATATTCGCTTATGTAGGTACAATTACATAAACTAGCTATCTCTAAATGACTATTCTTATATTTTAAAGACATGTAAAACTCTAAGAACTCTTTCAAATCACGTAAATTATCACAATAGAAGTTTATTCTATCATTAAGATTGTTCAAGAGGCAAGGCACTGTGCCATGATCAGGTCTTAGGAAGTAGGATGGGTTTTGTTCTCGCCTAGCACATGTGCCACCATTAGATGTGACGAAGAAGCAGCCCTGGGGTTAACTTACTCTGGCCTGTGAGCGTTAATAAAATAAACTCTCTACCAAATCAAAACAACCTGACACTGACCTTCGAATGCTTCGGATTCTGCAGGTCGAATACCTGAGATTGACGGAGCGCGAGGTGCTGAAAAAAGCGTGACGGCATTTTTTTCATGAGGAACCATGGAACGTAAAGGTAATCTTTGAACAATTGAATTATTTAATAGAATTTAGTAAACAGAGATAAATGCAATAGGTTTATTTTGGAACAATAAGAATTCTATAAATGTATAATCTTGTGAAGTAAAAACGTCAGTCGAAATTCTATCCATGGACTTAGATATTAATTAGTTATTTGAGGGTTCCTTATGAAAATTATAGTAAATCTTTGTGCCTTTTAATAATTCAGAGCAGTAGTTATAGTCTCCAAATCACTTTTGACCCTAGTTATACGCACAGACTGTAGACTTAGCTCATAGTTTCTCACGCTACTTACTGTAAAATGACTTTATAATTGTTAAGATTCTACTCTGAACTATGTACCAGTTCTCTGGACTAAATACCCTTATTCTGTGATATGAGTACAGTCACTGTCAATGATCTTAGCTTAGGTAGGTACATCAGGCTGCTGGCTGATTCCATGGAGCAGGCAATTGTTCTGCAACGCTGTCCATCTGCTTACACTAACATTCTTCTCCTGTCCAATATATAGTTTATAACATCCTGTGCAACTGCTCCAGCTTTAATATTTTGAGGGAGAAATCTGTCGAAATGTTGCTAGCTATCGCACTGATAACATCTAGAAGGTACGCCTTCAAAAATGATGTAGCAAATGGAGTTATTTGGTGAATGCTGTTATCCACATCTGTAAAGTTGCAGAAAAGTACCAGTTTTACAAGAGATGGATATATTTTATCCTTTAAGTTTAAATACATGAATATATTGTATAAATATAATATATGTGAGTGAGTGTGTTTAAATATTTATTAAATTAGCAAATATTCAATGAAGTATGTATCTAGTATTTATTTTATATTCTTTGAGAGTGACTTAACTAAGCTTAAGGAATTAAAATTTAAAAGGGCCTTAGTTTAACGATACATTAGTGTATAGGTTTCAATAATTACCATGACTCTTTTAAATATTAAACTGTACAATGTATGATCAAGGATTATTTAAAATAAATTGAAATCCTTGATGATCAAATTATTGATCTATTTCTCGTATTGCTTGACTATACCGAACAGTTTGAAGTAATATGGAGGTTGAAATGTCCCTATTCTTTTAAGTTAAATTTAAAACATAATTTAGATATCTGTGTACCTGTGTGTGAGTTAGAGATTCCTGACCCTGTGAGTATTAATTCTTCTAACGATATAATTTTCACTCCTCCCTCACAGCAGTTTGATTACAAAGTTATAATAATGCCAATAGTAACATTTCCAAATTTGAAATTAAACCTAAAGTGAATCCTAAAATGGAAATTAATAATAATTTTTCTAGTCACATTTCTGTAACTAGTAAAATAGATAAACCTAAAACCAACCTGCTGACCTAAACCTTCGCTATACGAGGACCTACCCTATCCTCAAATTGGCTTACGGGCCCTTTGGTAATTTAAGTAATGGTACGCCGTTTGATATTTGAATCTCATAATTTTTGGTTGAACCGGTAACACATTTTGAAATAATCACTTTCTTGTCTTCCATCAGAGTCCCTAATAAAGGAAGGTCATTGTTACCTTGTGTTTAAATTATTCCCTGCCCATTTCATTGAAACTCCAGGTGGAACTCCTAACACCATTTCATTCACACTAGTTACTTTAGTGAAATATTATTGTAAGTATCTCAAAGAATATAATGAAAATTTAGGTTATTTAAGGGTCAAAAAACTCTCAGAATAAAATTGTCCGGAAAAAGATGAATAGTTACAAATTAATCACTGTTAATTCAAGTAATAAAAAAAATTTATTCAAAATGTTAATTTTTTTGTTCAAAAAAACTTTTAGTCGGAAGATTTCTTTGGTTCAAAATATAGCATTGATCGAAATAATAATGATTTGGTTAAAACAGTAATTGTTTCAGTTGATATTAATAAATAACTTATAAGTAAAAACTGTACCAATTGAGTTAGTAGCTGCTGGTAAAACTTTAAACCATGAGTATAAATAAAAAAATAACTATCTAATACATTGACGATTAATTCATACGACTACAGTACCTTTTGTTCAATCATTGAGCATTTATTAAAATAATGGGTTAATATAAAATCAATACGTACGTATATACTGATTTAACAAATTATTTTCTACTCTAAAAAGTCAAAACTATGATTTTTGTATTATTAATATTAGTGTGAAGGTCGTATAGATGTAATATTGGCTACTGGTAAGAAAAATCTTCAATTTGATTAAAACAGGATATTAGTCGATAACTTTTATATTATTATAACTCTTTTATTATTACACTTTTAGTAGAATTATTTCATTAGAATTCTTTCATGAACTGTTTTGTATGTTCTCTTTTATTAGAACTTTTTTATTAGAATACTTTTATTAGAACAGTTTAATTAGAACTTTTTTATAAGAACACTTCTATTAGAACTCTTTCCGTCATTAGAGTGTTTCAGATACTATTGAACACTGTTTGGGAGCTATAAATGATCACGATGTGATTCATGACGTCACAACTTGTTAATCGTTAGCAGTTGAATGTATTAGAAAATCAAAAAAAGTTAATTAAAAACATTTTCTACTAAGTTTTAGTTGTTCACAAGAACAACGTTTAGTATCTTTAGTTGAACAGGTAGCTAGGTTTAGTGGGCTAAAACTCGAACTTAGTTGGATGAACTAATTAGCAATTGGTCATTTAATAATAGATTAATGATGGAAAATAGAGAATATAAAACTACGTTCAAAATTGGCCTTTTAAATTTAGTTATTAACTTGTTAGTGAACATTATATCACTAAACTATCTTTGGAATAGGTACTATTCGTAGTAGGTGCTATCTGACAAAGCAAACTAAAAATATAACTGACAATATCATCACAGCAGACGATAAGTTATTTTATAGCTTCTTTGACACTGTCTCGTCGTCTTCTCCAACTCAGTACAACTGATTATCTTAAATGAAGTAATTGCCAAAGATATATCGACATTGATGTATTGTATCAAGATAGGAATTTTCGCATCAATAGTATCTGAAGTATATGTATACATAATATAATAGTATATAGTGTATAGTCTTTTCAGTTAATTTTGCTATAAAGGAGACTTTTTGTTTCAATTGACATATATCCATTGACAAAAAACACCCATTGTATATATATTGCATCATTTGTCAATAACTTTAAATTAAACATTAACCCCACATTATAATCCTCTAATGTAAATTATTTAAATAAGGCAGAACCGAAGCGTTAGAGTCCTGTGCTAGACTGTACTCCTTGAAAAAATCTGTGCACCAACTCCGTACAACACATGCCTTTGCTACTCTATACAGCTTTACCGTAGCACTGTCCGTCCACTATAGGGTACAGCCGTCCACTACAGGGTACATTCGTCCACTATAGGGTACAGGGCACCAACAGTAGTTATCTCCAGTGTCTAGTAGCCCCCAGGCCCGGAAAAGGGTGATGTAGCCCCAAGGGTAAGTTGCGGGGGGACCAGAAAGGCATCCTTGCCCCGCACAATTGAACAGGTTACGCAGGAAATTAGAAAGATAACAAAAATAATAAAAACAAAATAAGGTGACTTATCTTATCTAGATAAGAACAGACTGAACATTGTAAACTGCATTAACCAGTTACTAAAACTAGTGGAACATTAAATTTACTAGTTACTACAACTAGTGGAACGTTAAACTAACTAGTTACTATAACTAGTGGAACGTTAAATTTACTAGTTACTATAACTAGTGGAACGTTAAATTTACTAGTTACTACAACTAGTGGAACATTAAATTTATTAGTTACTACAACTAGTGGAACGTTAAACTAACTAGTTACTATAACTAGTGGAACGTTAAATTTACTAGTTACTAAAACTAGTGGAACATTAAATTTATTAGTTACTACAACTAGTGGAACGTTAAACTAACTAGTTACTATAACTAGTGGAACGTTAAATTTACTAGTTACTATAACTAGTGGAACGTTAAATTTACTAGTTACTACAACTAGTGGAACATTAAATTTATTAGTTACTACAACTAGTGGAACGTTAAACTAACTAGTTACTATAACTAGTGGAACGTTAAATTTACTAGTTACTACAACTAGTGGAACATTAAATTTATTAGTTACTACAACTAGTGGAACGTTAAACTAACTAGTTACTATAACTAGTGGAACGTTAAATTTACTAGTTACTATAACTAGTGGAACGTTAAATTTACTAGTTACTACAACTAGTGGAACATTAAATTTATTAGTTACTACAACTAGTGGAACGTTAAACTAACTAGTTACTATAACTAGTGGAACGTTAAATTTACTAGTTACTACAACTAGTGGAACATTAAATTTATTAGTTACTACAACTAGTGGAACGTTAAACTAACTAGTTACTATAACTAGTGGAACGTTAAATTTACTAGTTACTATAACTAGTGGAACGTTAAATTTACTAGTTACTACAACTAGTGGGACGTTAAATTTACTAGTTACTATAACTAGTGGAACGTTAAATTTACTAGTTACTTTAACTAGTGGAACGTTAAATTTACTAGTTACTATAACTAGGGGAAAATTAAATTAACTAGTTACTACAACTAGTGGAACGTTAAATTTACTAGTTACTATAACTAGTTGAACATTAAATTAACTAGTTACTATAACTAGTTGAACATTAAATTAACTAGTTACTATAACTAGTGGAACATTAAATTAACTAGTTAATACAACTAGTTAAAAACATATTTTAATAATATTTTAAATATCTTGAATACACTACATTAGGTGAAAATAAAATATATAAATTGAAGTTATTTTACCTAGGTACTTACAACAGATTTTAACATATAATAAACTAGATTATGTGCACTCGGTAGAGCGCATACCTTCGCCGCCGCTTTGTCCCGATCGCTCCCAAAATCTAATAAACTGGTAACTGGATAATGATCAATCGTCCCACCAAGTTTCATGAAATATGGTTCAATACCTTTTGAGTTATTGAGTTATAAATGACCTTGACCTTTGACCGGATCGCTCTTAAAATTCTACCAGATGGGTTCTGAACATTGACCAATCGCCCCATCAAATTTCAGACAATTTGGTTGAATTCTTTTTTAGTTTTAATTGGCCTTGACCTTGATCTTTGATCTTTAACCCGATCGCTCCCAAAATCTAACAAAATGGTTCCTTTAAATTGGCCAATCGTCCCACCAAGTTCCATACAATATGGTGCAATACTTTTAGAGTTATAAATGACCATGATCTTGACCTTTAATCGGGTCGCTCTCAAAATTCTACCAGAAGGTCACTGGACATTGACTAATCGTTTCACCGAATTTCAGGCAATTTGGTTGAACGCTTTTTCAGTTACGCGAATAACAAGATAATAAATAAGTAAATAAATGACGGGTAAAATATGACCTTACGCAAATTTGCGAAAGTAATTATATATTTCAACTCATATTTTAATTATATAATATAATATATATAATGTTGAATGTCCAGTTACCCCATTTTAAATACATTAAAAAGAAGGAGGTTGGCGCTCCCAATCCGGGTTAAAAATACTTATATACAAAAAATAATTGGAGGATTTTCAACCCGGAACATTGAACGTCTAAGTCTACATACATATTTTCATATCGTCTGCAGTGCTTCGAAATTTGAATACATTTCATACTCTTCATTTCATACTCTTCATTTCGGTAGCCGGTAAATTGCTCGAAAACAATTGCTCGAAAGACAATTGCTCGAAAACAATTGCTCGAAAAACAATTGCTCGAATGAACAATTGCTCGAAAGAACAATTGCTCGAAAGACAATTGCTCGAAAAACAATTGCTCGAACGAACAATTGCTCGAATGAACAATTGCTCGAATTATCAAATTGCTCGAATGAACAAAATTGCTCGAATTATAAAATTGCACAGTTTTCGATTTTATAAAAGTCAGTTATTCATGAAGTGGAGCTGCACCTAACAATCCTTGTTTCTTTTTATTAATTGATCATTAATCATTCTATAAATGATTTTAACTATTACTCATTCTGCATAATCTTTGTTTTAGACTGTTTGTGTCATCTCGTATGTAACATGTGAATTGGAATCATGTGGTGAATCAGTCCTATTCATATTTTTTTATCATAAAACCCGAAAATTTATTTATTACTAACCTATCTGTATGTGGTACCTCAATAGGTGAAGTAATTCAAAGTTATGGCAGAGTTTCAATGAATCTACAAAAAAAATCGGGTTTTATGGTAAAAAAAACATGAATAGTAGTGATTCACCACATGATTCCAATTCACATGTTACATACGAGATGTGACAAACGGTTTAAAAAAAAGATTATGCAGAATGAGTAATAATTAAAATTATTTATAGAATGATTAATGATCAATTAATAAAAAGAAACAAGGATTGTTAGGTGCAGCTCCACTTCATGAATAACTGACTTTTATAAAATCGAAAACTGTGCAATTTTATAATTCGAGCAATTTTGTTCATTCGAGCAATTTGATAATTCGAGCAATTGTTCATTCGAGCAATTGTTCGTTCGAGCAATTGTTTTTCGAGCAATTGTCTTTCGAGCAATTGTTCTTTTGAGCAATTGTTCATTCGAGCAATTGTTTTTCGAGCAATTGTTTTCGAGCAATCGTCTTTCGAGCAATTGTTTTCGAGCAATTTACCTAGAACCCTTCATTTCATACTCTTCATTTCATACTCTTCATTTCATACTCTTCATTTCACACTCTCCATTTCATACTCTCCATTTCATACTCTTCATTTCATACTCTTCATTTCACACTCCCCAAATAAACTACAGATTCCATTCATATCATCTAAAATAAAAATAAGTAAGATTAAATAACTTAAGATACGTTATAAATGTCGGATACGTTTTCATACGAGTATAATTATTACAGTGTTATTTTAGAGTGAATTGCACTGGTTTGGATGCTGTCACTCACCTTATTAGTACCGACAGTACATAGTAGTTACCTAGCTGTTACTGTGACTCTCACTCCTTACCTAGCTGTTACTGTGACTCTCACTCCTTACCTAGCTGTTACTGTGACTCTCACTCCTTACCTAGCTGTTACTGTGACTCTCACTCCTTACCTAGCAGTTACTATGACTCTCACTCCTTACCTAGCTGTTACTGTGACTCTCACTCCTTACCTAGCTGTTACTGTGACTCTCATGCACTCCTTACCTAGCTGTTACTGTGACTCTCACTCCTTACCTAGCTGTTACTATGACTCTCACTCCTTACCTAGCTGTTACTATGACTCTCACTCCTTACCTAGCTGTTACTATGACTCTCACTCCTTACCTAGCTGTTACTATGACTCTCACTCCTTACCTAGCTGTTACTATGACTCTTACTCTTTACCTAGCTGTTACTGTGACTCTTACTCTTTACCTAGCTGTTACTGTGACTCTCACTCCTTACCTAGCTGTTACTATGACTCTCACTCCTTACCTAGCTGTTACTATGACTCTCACTCCTTGCCTAGCTGTTACTGTGACTCTTACTCTTTACCTAGCTGTTACTGTGACTCTCACTCCTTACCTAGCTGTTACTATGACTCTCACTCCTTACCTAGCTGTTACTGTGACTCTTACTCCTTACCTAGCTGTTACTGTGACTCTTACTCTTTACCTAGCTGTTACTGTGACTCTCACTCCTTACCTAGCTGTTACTGTGACTCTCACTCCTTACCTAGCTGTTACTGTGACTCTCACTCCTTACCTAGCTGTTACTGTGACTCTTACTCTTTACCTAGCTGTTACTGTGACTCTCACTCCTTACCTAGCTGTTACTGTGACTCTTACTCTTTACCTAGCTGTTACTGTGACTCTCACTCCTTACCTAGCTGTTACTGTGACTCTCACTCCTTACCTAGCTGTTACTGTGACTCTCACTCCTTACCTAGCTGTTACTGTGACTCTCACTCCTTACCTTGCTGTTACTATGACTCTCACTCCTTACCTAGCGGTTACTATGACTCTCACTCCTTACCTAGCTGTTACTATGACTCTCACTCCTTACCTAGCTGTTACTATGACTCTCACTCCTTACCTAGCTGTTACTATGACGCTCACTCCTTACCTAGCTGTTACTATGACTCTCACTCCTTACCTAGCTGTTACTATGACTCTCACTCCTTACCTAGCTGTTACTATGAATCTCACTCCTTGCCTAGCTGTTACTATGACTCTATCCTAGTTGTTCACTATGAATCTTATCTAGCTGTTACTATTACTCTTACCTAGCAGTTCACTATGATTCTATCCTAGTTGTCCACTATGACTCTTATCTAGCTGTTACTATTACTCTTACCTAGCTGTTACTATGACTCTCACCTAGCAGTTCACTATGACTCACACCCCCATCGCTAATCTGTGATGACTCATTCTCCTATTTTCAAAAGTCACTCCAACTGATCTCATTTGGAGTTAAATGATCTAATAAAGTGTCATACGGCACTCCTTTGGAAATGTAAGCAACAATCCTGTGTTTATTTCACCTTTTCCCAATTCTACTTTATGGTCTATCATTATATTCATATCCTTAATAAGGAGCTACAGTTGCTACATCAGTCTCCATCAAATGCCTCCATAGGAATAGCATAGAAGGTGTCGTGTTTTTTCTGCGCAAAGATATGACTGTGGCCTGCACACAGACACTTTTTGAAGGCATTTCCTATCCAAATCTTCAACCTGTCGTAATTCAGTGTGCCATTTAGGTGTCTCGGAAATTGAAATAATATAACAATTTGGGTCAGAGCAATTTGGAATAAACGTACACTTACCTTTCTATGTTGTGGTTACTAAAAAGATCATGTAGCAGTTAGCATGTGAAATCTGGTATTGATATATTGGTAAAAATGACTTATATAATTAAGATGATGTACCATTACAGTATGTTATTCAAGTTGAAGGAACTATTCATATTGGTTTAATTTAATCAAATTCACTATATTTTAAATTCAATATAAGTAATTTTATGTGTTTTATATGTTTCTTCATTGGATACATATTGGAGGGCCATACCATAAACATCTCAGTGAATGGGCCTCTATAGCCTAAAATAAAGGCATAGAACTCACGATGTCTCAGAGAATTGAATACTGTGTGGTATTTCCATATCTCCTTTTCTAGACTCTTTCTCTCATTTCCTTTATTGCGTGTTCTTATAGTTTTTGCTGTTCTAAAGTATTACTTAGTGTAAGACAATATATCTCTCTATGGGAATTACTAAAGATGAGCTAAAATGCTTCAAGTCTCCAAAATTAAGCAAATTATACATATGTTAGCACCAGAGTAAGTTATGAATTATCGGTCAGTACTACATCTTCGGTCAAATATAAAAAATTATAAAAATTATTATTATTACACAGTGCTATCTAATACTTCTGCAAACCCGGGTTTGCAGAAGTATTAGATAGCACTGTGTAATAATAATAATATTTATATTGTTTTTTTCTTATATGACCGAAGTTGTGGTACTGACCGATAATTCGTAACTTACCCTAATTAGTTTACTTAAAATACATATGATTTTTTTCAATTTTTGTTTGTAAATATACAAGTAACTAGTGTATAGCTATGCAATAAATTTTTATCGTACACATCCTAATTACTATTGAATAGCAGAATTCAAATAGAAAATAATTCACGTCTTTCACTAACCAAGCAATAACAAAATTTAATAGAAAAATTATTAATTTGCTATTATTATAGAATGTAATTCACAAAGGTAACTTTATTTCTATTAAAATAAATAGAAGCAATCGATTAATTAAATTTCATCCCACAAAGTCAATTGAAATTAAGAAATCACAACTAGGTAGTGCTAAAAAATATAACGGCCAAACATCAAGTCTGACCAGTGAAATGCTTTATACTATTTCTTTCGACTAAGAAAACCATTGGGATGCATTTTTTTCATTTCCATGTTATTTCTGCATTATGACCAAAAGGCAGCAAACCAGAATAACTCGTTTTTTCATTCGATTGAGTCTATTTGAGAAGTGATCCCTCGCTGTTCTTATTCTCTTTTCTCCATTTTTATTTCGCATACAAAGGAAATCAAAACTAAAACGCGGAACCAATTCTCTAAAAATTCACACGGAACCTGTTAATCCGGCGGGAAAGAGCATTCAGGTTATACCATTGCATTGCACGTTCTGATGATAATAACCAGGTAACTTACCTACATCCAATGCAGGTAAATACTCAATTGTCATTGAAATAGTCAATTTCAAATTCATTATATTGTTATTTTAAGAAAAAAAATTTGCTTCGACATCAATCCGATGGTGAATTGAATCGATGAAATCAGATATTATATTTAGTTCAGAAAAACTGTATTTGAATTAATTTTAGTAAATATAAACATCATAAAATATTTGCAAAATATTTATTCAATATTTTCCATATTTTATATCTTATTTTTAAATTTAATAATAATCGTAATTCTGTTTGAATTCTTGTATAGTATTCGGGTAATTTATTTATTTTTTCACCACTGAATTTCTTCCAATAGATAATGAATACTAATAATAAATAAATGTAAACTAACATTTATTTTGCTAATCTCTTAAATTATCAGTAACTTCATAACCGAAAGACATTTGTCAGGTCATTTCAAATATCTAATCACTTTCCACCATTATAATTATCTTCAAAATGACTCATTAACAAATTAGAATTATCATTGATTCCTATAGAGAGGTTCACTTAACCACTGTTAATTATCAATGCCTATTTATCTCTTTTTAATGACTATAGGTAACTCATTCCGCTCTAGATACCAATGCCAGAGCCCAATCTTCGTTAATTAGCACCAAAAATAGCACCCTAATCTTTGTAGCATAAATGGCTAGGTAGGTAGTCCGCTAAAATGATTATTCTAAATAATGACTTAATTGCTCATTAATTGGCACTGAGCTTGAACGTTTTGATATTAAATGAGTTATATGAATTCATTGCTATGATAGGTATATATTAGTATGATTAATATATTATTATTGTGGTGAGTTTATAAATGGAACGGATTCACATTATCGATCTTGTAAGAAATAATAATTATAATATATGGATTTCATTTATTCGCATCCATATTATTTGATTGGTATCCATGATAACTGAGGTATCATGGATGCGATTTAAAATAACTAGTTGAATATTTACTTATTTCAAAAGTAATTTGAACCTTTGATATAATATAATAAATATATAAATACTTTGACTGCAATTAAACAGGGAAATATTACAGGCAGAGTAGCTACTGATTTTTTTATTATTTCAATGCATTGCTAATCGCATAAAGATAACCAGAACACAAGTTGCTGACAGAGGCAATAGTGCGGAGATGACTAATTACCTACCTAGACGCACATGGCAATTATATACATGCAGCATCACAACCATGGTAGGCAATATAATTAGATTAATAACTATCGTCTGTATTGATATGCTAGATGAGGACTGTGGCTATTAGCAATATTATAGGCTTTATAGTTTATAGCATCAAACAATTTAACAATAGAGGCTTTTACCTTGTACGAATATATTGAATAAAATGATCAAATTAGTTAGCTGCATCTTTTTTTATTAAAGTAGGTAATTATTTACCTACTTTACATATTATTTACAATATTGATATCAGAGTTGATCGAAGTATAATAAATCTGCAAAATATTTCACTCTTTTTGAAATTAATTTATATTTTTATGCTATAGCTAAGTACGAGTTTTAACATAAATTATGATTTGATAGTAAATGATAAATTTTTTAATAATGTAATAGATATATTGGTTGCTTAAAAATTAATTAAAAATTAAACTTGATTTTTGAATCTGCTTGTGGTAAATTCATAATATTAGAATATTCCTTCAGGTTGAAACTACATATGTATATTATAGGATACGTAATTGCTTACGGCTGATTCAAGGAGGGTTTTACAAAATTCAAGTGCTTATTAAATTTAAAACGAATTAGAACGGTGAATGCAGCTGTAAGAGCTCAGTATGAATAAATAGTGCGGTGAATTTGCGCGGGGAATAATAATGTATGTGGACTCACACACGATAGCAACACTCCTCAGTCACACCAAAACAAAAGCTCTTTGCTTCAGTCATTACTCAGGCGTCGCTGAGGGAGGTGTGCATGAATCTCTTGCGCGTTGCTTATACTCCTGCCGTGTTACCCCCATCGAGCAATAGTGACGAGCTCCACAGACATTAAAGCAAAGGTTATGATCTCAGTGTTTGTAAATATTACGTGAAGGTGATTATAAACAAGAGAAATCTTAGCAAAACAATTGTGTGGTGGTGTAAAGTGAGGTTTATTTTGATCACAACAACTTGGTTAGTTCATTTGCAAGCAGAAATGAATCTTCTATGGACACTTTTCTTAGTTTCTCTACGACTTTGAGATACTTTATTTAAGTTTTTTCTTGTTCATTTCATTTTAGTTATTCCTTATGAATTATTGTTAGTTACAAACATAGACAATATGATCCTAATTAAGTTTATTTAATTAGATTATTAATATAGTAATACTCAAGTGGTACCTATATCTTGCCGTATTCAGTATTGTGCCGTTTTGGCGGCTAGGCTAGTAGGCAGTAAGTAGGCTATACCTACTTAGGTCTAAGTTTAGCTAATTAACTTGGTAATTATTTTAAAGTTATTTTATGTATTTTTGTGATATACCATAGATGTTTAGCCTAACTTATGTTAATTCATTTGAATACTCCTTATAACTATTAATTGCTAGGATTAAGTTATTTAGCAGTACTGTATTACCTAGGTTTTAGGTAGTCAGTTGATAGACTAAATTGGAGACTTTGAATTATAAATAATAAATATTGTTGAATTGGTAACTTTAGGTTTAACAAGCTTAATTTATGCAATTGAATTATCTGTTTTAAGTTGGCTATGAGACTACTAAAACAACAGACCACTGTCAGTCTGTCACCAGTAATTTAATTATAGGAGTGAATTTATTCTATATATTATAAAGTTTGGTAAGAAATATTGGCTATAATTTCAAATTAACTGGAAGTTAAGCTCAGACTGAATAAATAATTATTTGATAACAATAACATGCAAAGCTAATGATTAATAATAATTAAAACTTTAATTAATCAAATTATCTGCAATAATTTTTATTCAAATATAATAAAAAATGAAAATCAATTAATTCATAATTCTTATCAGACTATCAGTATCATCAAAATTAAAGATTTTTAAATTCATAGAAAGCATTTATATTTTCATATGTTCGAATCTTTGATATATTGTTATATACTTATAGTAACATTTTCTTCATTGAGAATTTCAGTTTACAACTTTATCTTTACACCAGGCTGCAGTTGCTGGTAAAGTGTTCTCTAAAAAATCCTCTATTTCGACTACTGCTTTCAGCCTCTCAGCAGAATTCCAAAATACATGTAAATATATTAATATAGGAGAATTTTAAAGATTTTTCAGAAAAATATGTTAAAAATGTGACAATATCCCATATTCTGTACACTGAAATATATATAATAGTTTTGAACTAGAATTACAAGAGCACGTAATTTTCATTCAAAACTCAAAATTATGAGATTCGTCTCTGAACTAAAACTGTGATATCTAGATGATGACTGCCCTCAAATGAATCAGATGATATTAAAGCTATGGTAGCAGAATAGTATTTTGATGATTCAGTAAATCAGTAAATTATCTGAAGTGGTGTCTGGTGAATGTGACAGTGTAACCATCTAATACCTATATATCAACTACTCTTATAAATATATAGCTGACTTTTTCAATATACATTTTAATTTCTTTAATGGATAGTTACTGTAGTTACATTCAAAATAGTTTTTGTGCTCTTGATCTCTCAGTTCTGAATTAATCACAGATTAATACATAGCTACTTCATCTATTAATTTCTACAAAGTCAATAGCACAAATAATTCAAGAGATCTGGAGATCAAAGTGGTTTGAATATCTTGAAACTGTTGGAATTTTATTACTGATCACATCACTGGATTACATTTTTATTTGGTAAGTACCTAGTTTGTAAGTTGATCATTATAGTATTAACTGCTTAATTGGTTAAATTTACATTAAATATAGAGACAAATTACAAAGTTGTATGTTTTACATCTATTATATGTTTTGAAAAATAAATACCTACTATTTTAAAATTATTTCCAAATGTTCTATCTATATCTCGTTTGAATAACCAACCAATGAGCTTGTTTTGAGTCACTGAGTCAGAGTGAAGCTATAGCTTTCTTTGCTGTCCATGTGGGTCATTGTGGTGTACATCATGGAATATGTGGTTAACTAATGGGTTATTATACACATGGGATAGCTCTTCCATCCTCATGTGAACAAGTGTTGGAGACATTTTTCTCCTTTCTCTCTGTTCTAACTATATTTTTTAATATTGTCAATATTTAGGCATGATGGTTATAAATTTCCGGTATATGTATTTAAATACATAACTTAAGTATAGTCAAGTTATTCTGTTGTATAATAACTAATATTGTTTTGAGGCTACAAAAAAGATACATACTTACCAAAACATTTCAAAAATTTTCTGATAACATATGGATTGAACTAAGTTTATTTTTGTTGTGAGAGTTGTTTAAGTTGTTTTTAGGGTTTGTTGTGATTGTGAGATAATTTCCTCCTCTCTGAGAGTGACAAATTGCACAGAGTGGCTATTGTTGTTATCAGTGTAAAGTGTAGTAAACACTATCAGTGTGACTCATGCTGATAAGGACTAAGTCATTCCAATAGATAACTTATCTCAGAGACCTTATCAATAGTTACAAAATGAAACAAGAAATTCATGCTCATGATTGCAACTGTATTTTATTATTATTTTGATATTGTCATCTGACTCATCTTTATATCTTACTGTTATTTAATCCTTTATTTTGATGTGTTTGTATTTAAAATTTATTTGTTTCTACATAACTAAATAATTATCTTAAGAGTATAAAATGAACAACCATAACTGAAATATATTTCATGAACCCTTGTGCTGGTTTGTGAGTTCAAAATCCGTTTGAATGTTACAGGTTCACTCTCACATTGTGATCATTTCTCCAATCATTTTTGAATGAGTGCACTCACTAGTGTAGGTACATATGAAAGAGCCGTTTGTGCTGGGTTTGTTAGACCCCCTCCCTCCCCTCTCCACCTATCAAAAAGAGGGTGAAGCCAAGTAATGCTTCCTAGACTCACAAACCTTCTCATTTTTACTTTGGAAGTCACTCTCTAGTTGAACTCTGTGTCGAATTAAATAAAAACACATTTTAGTTTATATTTGAAATGTTTGACTGTTATTGTCTTGAAGTGAATTTAATATTATTTTAATTGTTTAAAATGAATGAATGAGTGTTGTTTGAAACATGTTGAAGTTGTTTATGATTATGCTCAGCCTGTTAGCACAGCATAAACCAACTTGCTATTCATGTAACACCATCTAAACACTCACTCGAGACCTCCTCTAACATCAATGTTTTTCTAGTCTTGATTATCCATCAGTGGTATAAACAAAATTAACTCACTCAGATTATTTGCTTCAATGTTGTGGAGACTTTCCCTCTGAACCTTGTTCAGATGTCAGCTATTGTTGAAACACAAACTTATTCTTTATAATGTAATGTATAATATATTTATGGTTTGACTTGCAATTTCCATTTCATGGCTCTTTATTTTACCAATGCAAAATGTTTTTAATGTTCAGGCCTTATGTTTCTGTGTGCTTGCCTCCACATGGTGGGCTGGGGTGGAGGCAATAGGTAGACAAAGCCCTGGCCGTTACCTTTGAACAAGTCCTCCCCCCCCCCTCCATGTCTTACCTATACCCCTCTACTTTCTTCCTCAGTGTGTCCTGCAATAGAAGGTACACGTCTTGATAGGGTAGATGTGTCTGATACTTGTGCTTAAAGTTAATTAAAAATTTATAAACTAATAACTCAATCTTCCTTCAATTTCTATTCGTTTTTAATTGAAACTATTCTAATTCAATGTTAAAAGTTCAGTACAACACTCTCTGTACATCAAATCATCAACCAATCCACTTCATAATTTCTCAACTCACACCGTCTCACCATTTGTCCATCAACGGCCTGTTTCCTCTTTCTGTTTCCATTTTTTCCGGCTCATTGAATCTCTGTCTAATGTTACCGACTGATGTGCACTGCCACCTGTACTGCACACTCACATGGCCTGGTGCTCTCGAAAACTAACCTCAATGTTAAGCTCTGGATAATTAGGGTGACTTCTCAGTGCTTTGCCTTGTGTAGGTTATTCTATTTTATACATAGAGTAAGTTAAGAAAAAAAAAAACGATATAATAATAATTATTTAATTGGTATTAAAATTAAGAATGTATGTTAATCTAGTTCTGTTATATGACCAAAATATATGGAACTGACCGATAGTTCGTTACTTGCCCTACCGCTATTTTCAACTTATTTTTTATCCTTTTTCTAGAAATATTTGTAGTAAATATTTAGCCGAATTCACGATGTTTGTTGAAGAACCACATGTGGTTTAAATGAGTGAATTACCACTAATATTTCTCTCTCTTGCCGCATGATAGAACCCTAGAATATGTCCAGAGTTTTCAAAATGCCCCACATTTTCGATCAACTCGTTGTTTTAATTCTATTTCGTATGATCGAAAACGTGTATCGGTTCGATAACTGTGAAGTTCCCCAGTGAGTACGAAGGTTAGCTACCTGTGTGCTTGCTTTGTGCTCTTGAAAGGTATAAGCTTCTGATGTATGGCCATTCTCTTCAAAGAAAGTCCCAAGAAATACGCTCAGTGCTCTAGAATAATGAAGCCTGCGCTAACAATATGAGACGACTAGTACCTACCTGCTAGCACAGTTCGCATCCCACGGTGTACCTGCACTCTAACACTCTCATTTACCTGTTAAATCATATCTCTTATTATATATTTCAATGTAAATATGTGGTATATAGCTAGAATATTTCTATATTTTCGAGATTTTGGCATTACATTAGTTTTAGTGGTGATAGTACAGGCCTGTTCAACAAGATTACGTTTTTGCTTGAGTTGCCTTGTAAATTTGAGTTTGCTCGACATTTTGTGAATGACATGAATGTCTGTGCAGTTTAAAAGGAAAATCGAAGCGAACAAACTATAACAATGTGTGAGTGATTTGTAATTACTTACCTACCTGTTGAAAGGTGAACCATCCTGCTTTTTTTTCTCTCCCTTTTCTATTATACGAAAATTATTTTAATTTATCCCATCTTGTCCCAGATTTCATCCTGCTAATCCTAGTTTGAAATAACAGTTCTGAGATCATTGAGCGTAAAAAGTTGCTGGAGTGGATCGTTTCTTGGTACTATTATGACTGGATTAACAGTTACTGCCTTAAGTCATGCCAGTGACTCATTTATGTAATAATAACCTAGAGTGACTCCTTACAATCATTGTGTTTAAAATACTTTAAATAGCTATTAATGTACTGAATATGTTAATATATTTTAACAACTTCAAAGAAACAGAGCAATAATCGTAACGCTTTCATGTCTACAGTTCTTGTTTAAATGTTAATATTTTCTCTATTGTGTTGCATAATAAATTAATGATTAATTTTGTTCTCTATTCACATTTTTTATTATCCAGATACCGGTTGAGCAAACTGGAAAACACTGAACAAAAAGTTAGTTGCCGGCCAGGGGTGTACCCAAGCTTACAGTGATTCATAGTGAAAGCTTCTAGAACATTATAGTGCTAATTATAAACCACATATGTCCTAGTAACTAAAACACTCCTCTCTAGTTAATAAAGTCTACACTAAACTATTGCAATTAAATAATTCTTATCAAATTCTTCTTGGATGTTCGGAATGGTCAGAGCTCTTAAGATTGTCACGCAGCTATGCTGTTCGTGATGCGTGCTTTTTAGTGGGACGATTTTCCGTGATTGGCAACGCCACCTCTGATTACCACCACACGGCCTTACCGGTTCAATAACCTCACTCCGCTAGATAAAGTCTGCTTGTCCTGCTAATTAACATCATCTATTATTGCATATAACAACTCGCTACTAAATTCAAATTGTTCATTTATGAAGAATATGCGTTGGTGCATCTTTTCGCGGAAGCGGTGCGCTAGGTGTATCTACATTCCTGGTAAATACCCCTCATAGTTCGCATGTCGCAGTGCATACCTAGAATACCTTGGGCATACCTCAACATGCACGACTCTAGAAAGTTGTTATACCTGTGCAGGTGTATCAAACATCATCTCATACCTCTACTGAACAGCAATGCACATTGCAACTGCTGAGAAGTTACCTGCAGTTCTGCATTCGGACGGCTACTTGGTATCCGTTATTGCGAATTCTTGTGAGTCCGTTAGAGCGAGGCTATTCATAACTGATACACCTCAGAGATTAGACAACACTATCAGTTCTTATCAGTAGATAGCATTAGATAGCAGCATATTATTGCATTATTCCTACCTCTTTAATTATATCAATCCTCACATACTAATTTATGGAAGAAAAAGCGCATTTGTGAAGTGATTGTAGTAGCTATTCCATCTACCAATCCATCACAGTAAATATCTGTTTTTAATTTCATCAATAGTCATTACTGTTGCATGTATGCTCGTATTGATTGGCAAGTACTGTTGAATAGCCACTATTGTTTCTCCTCCCTTTTCAATGTGTCACTGAAAATGTACCAAACTGTATTTCAATGTTATCGTCACATACTCACATTTGTCGCACGCTAAATTCATATTAGTCATGTACTAGCCATGTACTTTACTAACTCTTGCAGTAAATAACTAAATCTAAAGTGAAGGAATAAGTGGCGTGTACTATGCACTTCTATTTATAGTGCATATAGTACTGTGCACCAACTGAAGTTAGTGCAATAGAATTTCTTTGCTTCGATAGTAGTGTAATAGTTAATTCTGAGGGTAAATTAATAGTGGTGAGTTATAATAGAGAGTAACGAGTTGTGGCATGCAATGGAGGTACTTAACCCTGCAGTGACGGGGACACTAGTGCGCTCTAAAAGGTTATATCCTAATCACACTGTACTAACGTTATAGCTAGCTAACATTGCTTGAACTGTACCAACACATTGTAGAGAGATAAATAAAAATTAGCATCATGTTACCAGTACAACAAGAGACAAATGCTTTTAAAGATACTTATTAATTTATTAGGCGTGTCTCTTGGTGCATGCTTGGTCTTGAGACACAGTGCTTGTGCTAAGCTATCTGTATCACAAGTTCACAACCGAACAAGCTAACGTGCTAGCTGACATTAGTTTTAAATGGTCTGTAATTAAGATTTACTATGCAGTGGTCCGTCCATAGAAGTGAATCGTTCTAGCTACCAATTAGTATTGCATTAGTTAGTCAATTATTGAGTACCTAGCTTGCGAACACTCGTACAAAATCCTCTAAGTTAGAACTCGTTCATTAGTGTCCATAAATATAAGGCAATGAGGGATATATCAAAGTAATATAAGACATCATAGTGTCCCCTATCATGAAAACTGCTTGAAGACGCTCTAGTAATGACTCCTTATTTTATTCATTAATTAATAGATACTCATTTCACTGCATATAGCACTAATACCTTGCTATTATTTTGCCTAATCATTGTATGTAGCGTATATCTTCACATATCATTTACTCAATTTAGCTCTGTGTGACTGTACAATGCACTCGAGTAGTGAGTGGTGCATATTGTAAGCAGTGCATTTTTCATGCTGATGAATTGCCCCGCCTAATTACATGCTTTTGTGCAATTGATTTTGTTTTTAAGGTCTATCGCATGACAAAGTACCTTGAATTTTGCATGTAAACTGCTATGTTGAGGTAAAACATACACCAACTGCTATGTTGAGGTAAAACATACACCAACTGCTATGTTGAGGTAAAACATACACCAACTGCTATGTTGAGGTAAAACATACACCAACTGCTATGTTGAGGTAAAACTTATATCTACATTGTATTAAAACATACACCGACTGATATACTGAGGGAAAACATATACCGATTACAGTGTAAAGTTGCATTACTTTCAAACTTATATTATTTATTTGAAAAAATTAATTGAATAGATAGAAATTATTTGTTCAATTTTTACTATTGGTGAAAAGGGATCAAATCAATTACTAAAAAGTAAATATTCACTATTCTAACTTATTTAAACATACTTACATACTTTCAAACTATGTTAAACATGAGTGGAATGTTGTCAAACTATGTTAACATGCATGGAATGTTCAAACTATGTTAAACATGAGTGGAATGTTGTCAAACTATGTTAAACATGAATGGAATGTTCAAACTATGTCAAACATGCATAAAATGTTAAAACTATGTTAAATATCAGTGGAATGTGTCTAAATATTCCAGCAATGCCAGGAATGTACCTAAATATTCCAGCAATGCCAGGAATGTACCTAAATATTCCAGCAATGCCAGGAATGTTCCTAAATATGCCAGGAATGTGTCTAAATATTCCAGCAATGCCAGGAATGTTCCTAAATATACCAGGAATGTTCCTAAATATGCCAGGAATGTGTCTAAATATTCCAGCAATGCCAGGAATGTACCTAAATATTCCAGCAATGCCAGGAATGTTCCTAAATATGCCAGGAATGTGACTAAATATTCCAGCAATGCCAGGAATGTACCTAAATATTCCAGCAATGCCAGGAATGTTCCTAAATATGCCAGGAATGTTCCTAAATATGCCAGGAATGTGTCTAAATATTCCAGCAATGCCAGGAATGTTCCTAAATATGCCAGGAATGTGTCTAAATATTCCAGCAATGCCAGGAATGTGTCTAAATATTCCAGCAATGCCAGGAATGTACCTAAATATTCCAGCAATGCCAGGAATGTGTCTAAATATTCCAGCAATGCCAGGAATGTGTCTAAATATTCCAGCAATGCCAGGAATGTACCTAAATATTCCAGCAATGCCAGGAATGTACCTAAATATTCCAGCAATGCCAGGAATGTGTCTAAATATTCCAGCAATGCCAGGAATGTGTCTAAATATTCCAGCAATGTGTCTAAATATTCCAGCAATGCCAGCAATGTGTCTAAATATGCTAGGAATGTTTTCTAAATATTCCATCAATGTGTCTATATGTTGTTTTCTCATTCTACTGCATATTCATTTTCTCATTTGTTGTTAGTTATTCGTTACGTCACACACCACTCTAGTAATGTTCTCCTATGCTGCAACACGCCTTGGTAATTAACACCCTTTGCAGTGATATGCTCTTTATTCATTTACTGTAGGGAAGTTATGAATTATCGGTCGGTTTCACTTCTTCGGTCATAGGAGAAAAAACTAAAATTATTATTATTGAAATAAAAAAGGAATAACAATTACAATATAGTTTTTTCTTATATGACCGAAGATGTGAAACTGACCGATAATTCGTAACAGTGACTGTTAAGTCTGAAGAGACGTTAGAGAACTGTTACTCAACAGTTTGAAAGTCCGTGACGTCATCCATCCAATTTAAACTCGTTGCAGCTGTTCGTGTGAGTTCGTTTGTACGTTCGCCTCTTCCCCCACTCCTTCCTTGTTTTTGTCACCCCCGAGAGTGGGGGGAGTGAGGGGGGGGGGGGAGGAGGAGAGTTCGTTATACCACAAACGTCCAAATTGGAAGGTACAGTCGTGTCATGGGAGTGTGTTTGTGTTTTCCCGTAGGAATAGCATGTACGAGTGGGGGTAGAGTGACTGTACTTCCTAGAATGAAGACTCTTCTGTAGAGTGACAAGAAATGGAGTGCAGTATCCGGCACAGAGTGTCTTACCACATCAGTGTAATAGTGCACCAATAGTCAGTGTAATAGTGTACCAATAGTCAGTGTAATAGTGCACCAATAGTCAGTGTAATAGTGCACCAATAGTCAGTGTAATAGTGTACCAATCACTAGTCAGTGTAATAGTGTACCAATCACTAGTCAGTGTACCAATGTACTAGTACCACCTCAGGCTGACTTTCACTGTAGGTACATATAAATCACTGAGGTGTATTTTAAACAACATTAGATATCTACCTTAGTTAGTTACTGATTTAGTTAGTTAATGTTACATTATAATGTATTACATATGTAATGTTACGTTGTAAAATTTATTATATATCATGTTACGTTGTACAATGTATTATTTATATATTATGTACGTTGTACAATGTATTACATATGTAATGTTTTGTTGTACAAATATATATTATGTACATTTGTGGAATAGTTACTAGAGCACTCTGTTCTCAATTCCTAGAACACACTTCACTAGTTTCTTCTGACTTTAGTGAGAACCACCGCTACATATCAGATACTATTCTACGCTAGAACTACCGCTACTTATCAGATACTATTCTACGCTAGAACTACCGCTACTTATCAGATACTATTCTACGCTAGAACTACCGCTACTTATCAGATACTATTCTACGCTAGAACTACCGCTACTTATCGGATACTATTCTACGCTAGAAGTACCGCTACTTATCAGATACTATTCTACGCTAGAACTACCGCTACTTATCAGATACTATTCTACGCTAGAACGCTGCTTTGTTACATTTCAGTAATTTCTCCCTTTCCCCTATGTTCATTTTCTTACCCTGTTTTCTGTACATCTACTTGTTCAGTAAATGGCCAGGCTATTCCCTTCTCCCATGTTCACCATTGCAACTCTTACTCGCTAGATGATGCAAAGTCGTACCAAAGATACAACTGCATCTACACTGTGTACAACTGTACATGTCTGCTCACATGCATCATGTATCTAATGTTTGACTTCTCGGAAACACATGTATGAAGCACACAGAGCCTTGTGTACGTTGCCAATGACTGTGTAGGAGGTTGCTTTATTACAACCCAATGTAGGACTCGTCTCATCTGGCAACACTTGGCAGTTATCAGTAGGATTGTGACAATATGCTTGTAAAATCAATGGTACTGAAAATATTATAGATTTAGAAATAGTAATTAAACCAGCAGTGTATAGTATTCGATATAATTTCATTTCGTCCATGATATTTATAAGATCTACGATTTTAAAAGCATAATGTCACAACCCTAGACTTGCTACCCTGTAAGTCACATAGTCAGTATGTCAGTCATTACAATTGCTGGTGACTATTGTTTTGACTATTGCTTGGCTCAATGTAACCCCTTCAAGTTGGAGACAGTTTCTCTGTACTCACTGTAACCCCCCTCCCCCCCCCCCCCCACTCCACCACCTGTTGGTTGTAATCTGTTTAGGGGCAAGTGTGACCCCCTTCCCTCTCCCCCCAGTTTCCTCTCAGGGGATAGACGCTCCCTGGCCACTCAAGAGTGTCAATAAGTGTGTAGTCTGTTTGTACACACTGTAATAGTGTGTATATACTGTCAGTAGTGTATATGCTCCGCGCCATTTGCCAATTTGCACAATCTCGAGAATGCGCTGCGCCTTTTTAACCCCCTTATGCCTAGCATGCGTTAATTCCTTCATTTTTATTTATTATGAAAAAGATTACTACTATGTGTATAGGGGGTTTATGATACCCCCCGAACCCCCCTGCCAGGTCATTAAACAATCAGGAAGAGTAGTACAACAAACTAGCGGATACAACAAACTACATGATGGCCATTTATGTTGATAGCTCCAAAATAATTTTCATTTCTATATAAATACATGAAGATTATAAATATGTGAGCTTCTTTGAAATGTTTTCTTGAGAAAATGACCAATTTTAAACGTGAGTGTTCTATAAAATCATGACTCTGCATTTTTAATAATTCTATAGGCTCTAGATAAATGCGAATCAAATGGGGAGTTTAGCCCAAATTAGCCTGGTAAATTTGTATGTCCCACTGCAGTTAATTTACCAAATTGGCCAGGTTGCGATATCTGCTGTCCATTTTCTGACTGTTCAATCATCTCCCTGGCCATAATCTGAACAATGTAGTTAGTTTCTGGCTAGTGACCTGTGACATGACACCAGTGATGAATTAGGCCTCGCGCTACAATATTGCAGTGGCCTTTCTCTGTTTGAACGCAGATTTATATACTAGGGCCCGTTCAACGATATAGGGTGACTTATGCATTATTGGACGGTTCCACATCTTCGATCATTTGTGAAAAATAAATCGTTATTATAATTGGCATCCATGATACCTGCAGGTATCATGGATACAATTTATACATAACGAATTATAATACTATATTTTTCATAAATGATCGAAGACGTGGAAGAGTCCGATAATTCATAAGTTTCCCTAATGCAATGAGTCCCTAAGTATAAAAATAGTATTATTTTTTTGTGTACCTTAGCTGTATTGACTTAGGTGTCATAGTTAATGATGCTTCACACTATCTATCTGGGTGCTGGAAATCTATTTACATGTGTTCTGGACCATTAAAATAGCATGAGACTTCCAAGGCTGTTACTGTAAAAATACAATAAAATAAACATACTTGTCTCGAGGAAAGTGTTATCGAAATGTATTAACCTTTTGACATTCTCTTTGCATGTGTTGCATATTTAACTTCAGTACATCAAGTCAGAGCACAGGTACTATAAGCTCAATAAGTACCATCAAAATAATTGGTAGGGTGTGTCACGAATTATCGGTCAGTTTCACATCTTCGGTCGTATAAGAAAAAACGATGTAATATTTATTTATTTTAATTGGTATCCAAGATACCTACAGGCATCATTTTTATTTTAATTGGTATCCAAGATACCTACAGGAATCAGTTTTTATTTTGATTGGAATCCATGATACATACAGGTATACCAATTACGATAAAATATAAATAATTATTATATCGCTTTTTCTTATATGACCAAAGATGTGAAACTGACCGATAATTGGTGCGTTACCCCATTTTCAGAAGGTGTTTCTTTACAGGTGACTTCAATGGTGTAAGAAGTTAATCATCACAGGAGATTTTACCTCAGCTTCGATGGTAGGACAGGCTTTCAACTTCAGTGAGTATCGAGGTACTGAATAGAAACACAAATAGCGTGAATTACGAATTATCGGTCAGTTTCACATCTTCGGTCATATAAGAAAAAACTATATTAAAATAAAATAACAATTTTAATATAGTTTTTTTCTTATACGACCGAAGATGTGAAACTGACCGATAATTCGTAATTTACCGTAAGTCAATTTGACTGCTTTCTAAGCTTCAAACATTTGTATCTCATTCATTATTATTGGTAGATACTTTATTTTAATATTAAGAGACACTCACTCATTTTAACTTTATATCAATCAAAATAATGAATTAAAATGAGTGTCTCCTTGTTTTAAAAATAAAAACCAACTATCTACCAATAATAATTCATAAGATACAAATGTTTGAAAATTAAAAAAAAACAGTCAGACTGAAGTTATATGAATATTTGTACAGCTTTCAACTGGAATATCATATATTGTAAATTGGCATTAACTATTTAAATTATTTAATAATCTCTTAATGGATTGTCACTAGGGTAAGTTACGAATTATCGGTCAGTGCTACAACTTCGGTCATAAAGAAAAAAAAACAATTTAAAAATTGTTATTATTTCACAGTGCTATCTAATTATTTTTATATTTTTTTTCCTATATGACCGAAGATGTAGTACCGACCGATAATTCATAACTTACCCTATACCTTTACATCTTGGTTCTTTATTTCATCTTCAATTTTTTCAAATGGTTAGGTTTTTGCGATTTTTCATTATTTATTTCTTTCCCACACGCACCTGCGCAAATAGCGCTTCATTTCCCTCCTAGCGGGAAAAGTGTGTATGTATGTGTGTGTGGTAATTCCCCATGCATCTACTGCTTCTCTTCCTCTTGGCACAGTCCCCAAAGTGTGGTGGTTCTTCCCCACCCTAACACTCACCTGCGTCAAACCTAACCTGGGGTGACGTACAGTTATCGAGCACTAACACATTAGCGATAGTATAAAAATAAAAGGTATAATTTGACATTTTAACTCGTTATTTCATTGGTATCCATGATACCTGAGGTACCAGGGATACCAATAAAATACTGTCCGGTATCTTGGTTACCAAGATAGCAACTTGGTAGAGTTATTGTAGCAACTGAACTGTGACGTCATGAATGTTTTCGTTGGTTACTGCTATTGTGCCGTTAGAATTAGGAATATAGGCAGACATACACTATTTGAAAATAAAGTATATGGTATATATATGTGTGTAGGTAGGCGAGCCCTTTAACGACTGTCAGACAATGGTGTGTCCGACTCCATATGTCTGCCGTGTCCGGTAATTACCCGGTGTTACCGGTCCCTTTTCTATGCCAAAACAATACACGGTAGAAGAGGCTCTAATTCGTAGTGAACCAACCGCTCAGCCTGTTCACTACACTCTAGTGAACCTTAGCCGGTTCCCTACTATCCGGGATGAATACAGTCTAAAATATAGGTTATTTACTTATTGTGTCAACTCATTTCATAGGAGAATGGAAAGTAGGCTGTAAATTACTTGAGAATCTCTTAAATATTAATACAGTTTCTATTTACATTAATCTAGGAAGACACAAGATATATCAAATTACTAAGTGTATCTTACATTATTAAATCTCTTACTGACGAGTGAGTTTGCATCAAATCTAAAGCTGCATAGAACTATTAAACAGCCTTTTTAATCTCTATTTAGTGAGCAATAACTGCATTTTTACTAATGTCTACTGAGGGTGCAAAGAGCATTGCATTTGGTGACATTTGTTGTTTTAACCCTTTAGGTTATTAACTAGGAAGTATAGCCTCTCTCTCTCTCTTTTCTATTTAAACAAAGGAAAAGGTTGGGTGGGAGGGGGGTAGGGGCGGGGGGTGTGTGTACATGCGTGCGTTCTGCGCAGTGGTCCATTGCGCAGCTCTCCCGCTACTACGTCACGCGGGTTGGTATCTCTAAAATGCCCGCAATGCGAGGCGCTATTCTAACTATTTCTCCGCTAGATGCTCGGCATAGCTCGCATAGGTAGTGACGCTGCGCTCTTTTTAACCAAGTACGTCTGTTGCGACTAAAGTGATGTGTTATTGATGGTACTATTGTTTTTTTTATAGGTGTGGGGAAGTTCTGAATTATAGGACGGTTACATATTTTAAGAAAATTATATAATTATTTTTTAACTTATGTTTAGTGGTATCATGGATACCAATTAAAATGTAAATTATTTTTTCTTACGTGTCCGAAAATGTTGAACTGTTCGATAACTCGGAACGTTTATTTTTAGATTTAAATGCAAGGTTTGAACAGAGCTCTACTTAGCATTTGTAACGGCATAAATTGACACGTACAGTCATCGCTACAATTACATTATGAATCACTGAAAGGATCTCTCTGTGTGTGCATTATTTATGTGCATAGAAATAACACTCATGTGGCTTATTTTAAAGTACAAGTGCGTCATTGTCTCATTCCTAGAATTGGTAGTAAATCTATTACCACTGACTTTGAAGGTTTAACTCAATTTATCAACTCAAGAAGTAAAAGTGATTCCCCGAATAGTGTCAAAAATCTACGCACTCCACACATAAATAACCATTTCACTCGCCCATATATTATTATTTAACGTATTTCTCTCACCAGATGTCGTTAGGCACCCATTATGTACCATCAGCTCTCTTTGGTATATCTACACTACATTTAGATATATCTCCCATACGATATATCTACTCTCTTACCGTGTCACTTATCTTGAGAGCCACTGTACCGATATACAGTCGGCTACACGGTATAAAGTGCGAAATGTTTCCTCCTGTGTTATTCCTATGGAGTTGCTATACCTCTTATCTTACTAAACACTGTACTGTTTCAAGAAAAGAAAAGTGTTGAGTCATGCTATATTGGCACATACATATACTATATATAGGCATATACTTTTCTTATTGCCTTATACACTATAGTAGCTACTTGTGGAAATGTATTTGTCCTTGTTATGAACTTGTGTAATTGTTTCAGAATTTTAATTATGTACATGAAAATAAATTGAAAACTATATTGTAATTGAACTGTGATTGGCAAAATGAATGTTGTTCTATATTTTTTAAGATTACTTATTTTATTTATTCAATCTTATTTGAAATTACTTATTTCTTTAATATTAACTATAAATCTATTAAATTGCTCATTGAACTGTTCGTTAATTGATGTTGGTCCACAATGTGGCCTTTAAATGATGAGATGCATCCTTGAAATGATATTGCTAATTTCTAGTGCCAAGCCTTTTGCTGTACAGATCAGAGTGTCAACTAGTGCTAGATGTTGAAAAGGGTTAGTAACTAATGCTCAGACTAGTACTGTACAGTTTATAGTGTTAACTAGTGCTAGATGTTGAAAAGGGTTAGTAACTAGTGCTTAGACTAGTACTGTACAGCTCTGAGTGTTAACTAGTGCTCAGACTAGTACTGTTCAGCTCTGAGTGTTAACTAGTGCTTAGACTAGTGATGTACAGCTCTGAGTGTTAACTAGTGCTCAGACTAGTGCTAGGGGTGGTAAAGGGTTGGTAGATATGAAGCAGTCATGTGTTTGTGACACTTCTAATACTCTAGTCTCTCTCTCTCTCTCTCTCTCTCTCATCTTAAATAGGTACACACAGTTGAAACCTTTTCAACCACTTGCAGTCATGTTACCAGTAATGTCTTGACACTAGAACTACCAACCAGTCAATTTGACTGGTTGGTAGTTTCCTAATAGTAACTCATAAATCTTTATTGGTAGATACCTGAATTTTTATATTTTTTATATAAAGAGACACACTTATTTTTTTATTTTACATGGTATCCATGATACCTGCAGGTATCACGGATACCATGTAAAATAACCAGTTGAAATGAGTGTCTCCTTATATCAAAAATGAATAGATTAAGAGTACCTAGTAGTCTGAAAACTACCAACTAGTCAATTTTACTGTTCGGTAGCTCTAGTACAAAAATATCACTGAATTGATTTAGTTAAATATGCTACACGTATGCTAAAACAATCTATGGTTAAATATTTTATTACAAATTACTTTAAATTCAACTGTTTTATTTCAATCGATTATTCCAAATGCTTTAAAAGAAATATCTAAACCAATAGGCTATATTACAGACTGCAGATGAGTGGTTTGTTGGTAGTTATCAGGCCCATGCCTTGTCTAGGAGGCGCTGTAGCTCTGATAAAAAGGGTTCCTTTGTATTCTTCCCTCAAATGAACTGCAGCAGTGAGGGGAAGCTCCCTCTAATGTCTATGCCTCATTTTAATACTAGTCAATAGAAAATCACATTCATCCTATTGAATTCAACTAAATGACTTCTTAATTGTTCAAATAATGTGAAAATTATTAATGCGCATCTAATTAATTGAATTATTGCCATATAGGGTAAGTTCCGAGTTATCGAGTAAATCCACATTATCGACCATATAAGAAAAAACTTACTTCCTTATCTTTCTCACTTCTTCAGACTGCATTTTCTTTCCAACCCCCACTCTCTTCCACCGGGTTCATTCCAACCCCTCTCTCTTCCACCATTGTAACCTCCACTCTCTTCCACCATTGTAACCTCCACGATCTTTCACCGGATCAATTCTAACTCTCTTCCACCGGATCAATTCTAACTCTCTTCCACCGGATCAATTCTAACTCTCTTCCACTAGGTCCATTTTAACCCCCCAATCTCTTCCCCCAGGTACTCCAGACGCTTCCGCCATCTCCTCGGTGTGGGCACAACAAGGTGGGGGTCAAGGTGCAGCAGCTGCTCTTCCACCCCCCGCCAGTCTGGGGGTATCAGCCCCTCCCCCACACCCCCACTTACTTCACTTAGCTACCCCCACATCCGCACATAAAGAAATGGAGGTGAGTAATTGGAGTCAATTTTAAAAATCGCTTATTAACCTTTTCACTTTTAAAAAATATTCCATGTGTGTCAATATGCAGTACAATGCACACGAAGTACAATGCACCCAAAGTGCATATTAGTTTATTTCCTAAGTGCACATTGACTAATTCTACTCTCTCTTGTTTTATGGTTTCAAGAGTTTGTATGTGCATTTAAATGCATAAGTGATTTGCATCTCCTAGAACAGAATAAAAAACTACAGTGAATCACTGCAACTGTGACGTGCACATCACTGTACTGAGTACTACAGCCAAAATAATAACTGTACCTTTCTCACCATAACTGTAGAATCTAATTAAATATTCTCCTTCATTTCTCCATATCTACACCACGCTCTAGTTACTATTTTCAGTGTCTAGTGTTTTGTAGGTAGTTTTTGTTTTTGTGTGTGATGGTGTGTTGTGGTTTGTACATTATAGGCTTATATGGAGAGAAAGTCCCAAGAGTCTATAGGTGACTGTTAGCTCTGTGAAGCGTGAAGCTGCCAACCTGTTACTGGAGAAAGTGATGGCAGCACTAATGGGAGCACTCTGCCCACCCCTAATGGGAGCACTCTGCCCAGACCTATGGGAGCACTCTACCCACCCCTTATGGGAGCACTCTGCCCTCCCCTAATGGGAGCAATCTGCCCAGCCCTATGGGAGCACTCTGCCCACCCCTAATGGGAGCACTCTGCCCACCCCTAATGGGAGCACTCTGCCCTCCCCTAATGGGAGCACTCTGCCCAGCCCTATGGGAGCACTCTGCCCACCTCTAATATGAGCACTCTGTCCACCTCTAATGGGAGCACTCTGCCCACCTCTAATGGGAGAACTCTGCCCACCTCTAATGGGAGCACTCTGTCCACCCCTAATGGGAGCACTCTGTCCACCCCTAATGGGAGCACTCTGTCCACCTCTTTGGGAGCTCATGTCCGAAAATGTAGACCTGACCGGCAACTCGGAACTTACCCTAGTGACTTTATTATCTAAATTACGAATATAATAAAGACAGTGTCTTGTTTATGATTTTTTATCATAGTTTTTTATTGCCTGGTTAATATTCATTGGTGATTAGAGATCTTTGTTGTAGTTAATATGGTAATTGAGATGAAGAGAGTGGTTAGTGTATGTGATTGTTACACCCCCTCCCTCCCTCCGTAGCAAGTAACCCCTCCCCCTCCTTCGCCCCCCCCCCCCCCCTTATTGATTGTCCGGTAGCTAAGAGTTCAGGTAAACAGACTCACCTGTGACTTTTGGTTAGATTTTTACCTCATAAAGAAACACTCCGTCGACTTACAAAGTTAATTTAATATATATGAAAAAAATCATATTTATCTTGCAATTTCATTGTCAAGACTGTTTGAAATCGGTACTAAAAATGTAAGAAAGTTTAGAAAATAATTCTGTCATTTTCTCCTTCATTTCTATTCATTTATCATAAATACTTTTTTTATCTGTTGCCGTTTTTTACCATTTTCTCCAGTTTTTTCTCGTTTTTGTAACTTTTCTCCCATTTTGTCGCAGCCTCTTGACGATGACGACATCTCTCTGAATGGTGACGACAAGGAGCATGGGGGAGATGCGGAGGGGGTCTGGTCCCCCGACATAGAGCAGAGTTTCCAGGAGGCACTTGCCATCTACCCTCCATGTGGAAGGAGGAAAATTATCCTCAGTGATGAGGGGAAGATGTATGGTGAGTACAAACTATATTGTCATTTAAACTCAGCAGCGAAGGTTTTTTTATAAACGACACACTTGAAATGAAGAACACACTAACTGTATCCATGATACCAATGATATTCACTGTATCCATGATTCCAATAATATTCACTGTATCCATGATACAAATGATATTCACTGTATCCACGATACAAATGATATTCACGGTATCCATTATACAAATGATATTCACTGTATCCACGATACAAATGATATTCACTGTATCCACGATACAAATGATATTCACTGTATCCATTATACCAATGAAATTTACTGTATCCACGATACCACCCATTCTATACAATAAAGACACAGTAACAGTTCATCTCGTAGTTTCCCAATCGGTCGCATCTAATCCACACCCTGTACAGAGGCTACACTCTACAGAGCCTGTGACTCACTCTACAGTCAGTCTCTTGAAAATCTATCACACAACACTAAAATATAGTGACAAGAATTAGCCTGTAATTTATACTGATATAAACTCGCAAGAAACATTTTCTCCACCTTTTTCGTGAGGTAAGTATATTGTTGGTTGTGGCTCTTATATAGTGAATGTATAGCCATATCATTACGGGTTTCCTACCAGACATCTTTGTAGACAATTATATCTAACATTGCTATATATGAGTCATACAGTCTCTAGCAACTTTGTTCTTTATTTACACTACCATTGCCTAACTAGTTAGTTAGTTAGCCCTCTAATTTACTCATACTCTAATTTCATCTCCTTATTTGGTATACAAGTCTATCCATTTAAAATATCAGTTGCAAGTTATATAAAATATAGATATAATATAAATTGTTAGTGATATAATATTAATTGTGATATAATATCACTTGTAGGTAAGTGGTATAAAATATAGTGCGAAACAATGCACTCATCGGAAATGCTTTCAAACGTTATTATTTCTTATTTCCTTACTTCAACCGATATGTACCTGTTACATGTACTTATGTACCTGTTACATGTACTTATGTACATGTTACATGTACTTATGTACCTGTTACATGTACTTATGTACCTGTTGCATGTACTTATGTACCTGTTACATTACTTTGTTTTGTATGATCGAGTAAGTGGAACTGTCCGATAATCCGTAACTTACCCTAAATTCCTTCAGTCATTTATAACTATTCCTTATTAAAGTAATAATATTTTGAAATAAGATGGACCGAAAGTTTTAGCCGTTATTTCTTCAGTTCATTGTCCTTTTTAGAGTCTGTGTCCTGTATAGAGCTTGTGTCCTGTATAGTCCTGTGTAAGATATGTGTTGCGTAATTTTCCCGGGGGAAGTACCGTTGGCTGTTTTATCAGTGATATGCCGAGATATTAATATCTATCCATTAACATATTACCGGAAACAGTGACGATGTAGTAGTTTGTCTTTGTTTACTATCTCTTTATCGTTATCTACACACACACACACATACATACATAGGTAATTTAAGTACGCTTCACTGCTTTCAACTGATTCAAATACATACGGTACATTTAGTGCAACTCTCTTCATGTATTTCGTTATTTGTTGTCTGTGATTTTTAAATATTGATTTCACACGAAGTATTTCTTTGTTTTGGTGTTATTTTGTTGTTAATTGACACTAATATTCAGTGATGTCTAGCTTAGATAGGGTAAGTTATGAATTATCGGACAGTTCCCCATCTTCGATCATATATGAAAAAAATATTTTGAAAATTATTTTGAGTTATTTTTATTGGTATCCATGATACCTGCAGGTATCATGGATACCAATTAAAATAACTCAAAATAATTTTCAAAATATTTCATCCATTCAAAATAATGATTTAAAATGTTTAATTAAATTTTTTTTCTTATATGTTCGAAGATGTGGAACTGTCCGATAATTCATAATTTACCCTATCTCTCTGCATCAAACTACACGAGTTACTTTCCGGGAAGGGTTGTCAGTACTGCGAAATGACTTACTACTGTCCCTGATGACAGTGCGATAGTTCTTTAATACCGTCAGTACCCCTAGTAATCTTTAGGTTACTTTGTTCATAGAAAGGTAACTCTATCTCATCTGTGTGTCATATTTATCCTCGTATTTTCTTTTGTTTATTTTTATTATCAATAAAGTTATCATATCAGAATGTTACTAAGGTTTTCCCCAGTGTTTGTGATAAAGTTAAGTCTCTTTACACTACCTACCAGTCAATTTGACTGCTTCTTACTTCTCAAACATTTCTCATAAAATATTATTAGGGTAAGTTACGAATTATCGGTCAGTACTACATCTTCGTACACGTAAGAAAAAAAAGTTTAAAAATTATTATTATTGCACAGTGCTATCTAATAATAGTAATTTTTATATTGTTTTTTCTTATATGACCGAAGATGTAGTACTGACCGATAATTCGTGACTTACCTTAGTAGATACTTGATTTTTTCAAGGAGACAATACAATATATTAATGGTGGAATTAGTATCTTCCTCTCCACAATTTACATATAATTCTCTCCTTACGTTAAAATAAATAAAATTCAAGTATCTTCCAATAATATTTTATGAGATACAAATGATTTAAAGCTACAAACCAGTCGCTTTGACTGTTACGTTTAAGTTCAAGTATATCATACCTAACTTTTCTCACCATTTACTAATATAATAGTCAGTCCCCCAGTAATTGATCTGATAGCCATAGAGCAAGAAATTGTCACCCTAAGCCTTTTACTTTCCCGTAATTTGTAAGTGTAGAGTAGGCCTAGGCCTGACATTTATTAGACTCTCATTGAGGCTTATATTGCTACATAGATTTATTATTGTCACTATTGCTAGGCCTAAAGAATACCATACTTTGTAAACTTCACACTAGTATTCAATTCACTGGTACTACTCTAGTAGATCAATGTTAAAAAAGGAGAAATAATATTAATAATTAATATTTATTTCTCCAAAGATATCTAGTGAAAAAAATATCTACCACAGTTATTACATAATTTTATATTTAACCGAAATATTATTGTTCATATCTTAGTTTATTTATAATAAATTAATTGATGGTTTATTTCTGACAATGATTATATTGTACACAATTTCGCTAGCTAAATCCATCCGCGTGTAAGTCATTATGTGGTCCCAATGTCCGTAGATTAGTCACACTCTGACTATTCATCAGTCTCATCTTACGGATATTACACCATGATAGGGTGACTCTCTTCTTTGATTAATAATAAAGATCAGAAGCTTTATTGCAAACCACCTCCCCATTCTTAAAATATGCCTGCACTGTTAAATGCATCTTTGATTCAATGCACTGAACACTTTTCTCTCTAAAATTAGTATATTTTGGTATTTCTATTAAAAACAAGAAGTTAGTTAGTTCACACATCTGTTAGTTGTCACTTTCCTCTCCATGTTTCCCCATTTTCCAGTCCCTGTTTCCCCATACTTTGTTTCCCTTTCACTGTTTCCCCATACTTTATTTCCCCATTTCCAGTCCCTGTTTCCCCCTACTTTGTTTCCCTTCTTCCATATACTCTGTTTCCCCATACTTTGTTTCCTTTCTTCCATATACTCTGTTTCCCCATACTTTGTTTCCTTTCTGCCATATACTCTGTTTCCCCATACTTTGTTTCCCTTCTTCCATATACTCTGTTTCCCCATACTTTGTTTCCCTTCTTCCATATACTTTGTTTCCCTGTTTCCCATACTTTGTTTCCCCCTGTGTGCGTATTTGTGCATTGCTCTTCAAAGGCTCTATTTATTGCTATGCACCAGTAGGCGTGAGAAGTGATCTCTTTGAAGACGTGTCTCCCCTCTAAACCAATAAAGGTACCAATCTACACCACAACCTTTCATTGGTGACAATACGTCAAATGCTCTTAAGATCTCTCTTTGCCCTCATATGTTAATTGTGAATTATATATGGTATGCCAATTGCTTATCGAGGAGACATTGCACCTATCCGTGGACAGACAATTGAGCCCCAGACAATTGTGCCCTACGACAATTGATCGAGATAAATAGTGGCAGAAAACATAATAAAGAAGTAATATTTTGTTATTACTATACTAGGGTTTTGACTATATTATCTTTGAAATATGCTTTATATTCTCTTCAAAAAATATTCTCTAAATATATTCTTTTATACTCTGAAATATGTTTTATATTCTTTTTATTTTCAATTCATAAAAGTGCTTTAATTCGATTGACGAACTTGTTAAGTGATATATTTATTAGCCCTTAAATTACACTTGGATGCTAATCTCATGTTTCGCTTACATGGTCTATCTCTGAACAGAAAAATAGAATAGTTTCTTAAAAAAGAGTATTTATTCACGAAAAGAATAAATTCTGATTTAAAGATTATACTTTTCATAACGAGAATATATTTTTGTTAAATGAAAATATTTTTTTATTCATATTATGAATATTCTTTAATCTTAGAGTGCTCAATATTATATTTTTTTATGCAAAAAACCATATTCCACAACCCTAGTTACTACTGTAGAAATTATTTTGTGCCCAATTGTCCGGGGCTCAATTGCCTGTGCACCTCACTCATCTCACTCCAGTGCAGTAGGCCTAGTCTCTTGTCTCTCTCTCTCTGTAGGCCTATAGGCTCTGTGGTTCAAATAATGAAATTCTTGGTCTGCACTTTAGTTTCCCTTCAAAGTCCCCCTGTAACTTTGTTCACTGCTTTCACAAGTTGCAGCTATTGGGCCAACAGAGTCACAACCATATTTAAGACATGGAAGAACAAAATCAATATCACTTTCATTAGTTCTTAACTTGATAATTACTAGTATAATCGTGTTAGTAAAAAATGACAGTATTCAAATACTTCTATTTTATAGACACTAATGGCTTCGCTTTTCTCCAATATTTTCAACTGAATAAAGTTAAATTTAATTTATTTATTAAAACCATTTATTGAACTGATATCAGAATAATTAATTTCCTATCCATGTTAACAGCTGCTTGCCCAGCGTATTATTTGGTTAGTGTGACGGACAGACAGACAGACACAAACCTTTTTTTGAACTGGTATCAGAATAATTTCATTTCCATGCTATCAATCAGGGCTCTATCCTTTAGCTGTCTGGTGAATGGAAGAAGAGGGTAGTGGGGTCCCTTTGTCCCTGAACTGCTGTAATTTGGATTATAAAGTTTTCATTATCATCTTGTTTATCATTTTTTTTTAACGCTACTTGTAGTTTTAGAGGATAGCGCTACGGTTAAGTTCTTCAACTACGAGGTCTTAGATTTTTGTGTTAGGTAGGTTGGTAAGCTTTATTTACTATCAACTCTTCATTTTACTCTTCCATCCGTGAGTGCAGTCACCGGTGCTTGTGTCCCTTTTCGTCACATTTCTTGAGAAGTTACTGAAATTCACGGAGTAGCTTTTCTGCATCCATGAGCATTGGCACCGACGGTCGTAGGTGGTTTTATTCATAGTCACTTTCTTTTCTGACTGCCTTTTCTAGTCTCTTTTATTTAATTTCCATTTGACTTAAGTGATTTGGTCAAAGATATGGCCGAAGTAGACATTTAACCCCCTACCAAAATTACAAAACGTGTTATTATTATCATGAACTTTTCTAAATATAACAGTTTGATATAACAATTTAATATACTTGCTCATCTTTCATGTCCAAAGTATTGGCCTGTCTAAAATCTCAGGATATTCATTTTTACGCTCATCTCTAAGATGTTAACTTTTATATGCACATCAATGTGCTTTATCTTGTGAGCTATTGTTTTAAAATAGCAATGTTCGATTCCTTTAAAGATGCTGAATATTTCCTATGCCCAGCTAAGCCCCGCCCCCTGTTGTCTCTGTGTCTCTTCTATTGGAGGGGAGCTTGCCCCCTAACTGCTAAGGGGGCTGACCTGTAACTGAGGGGCACATCCCTCGTAATCCTTCCCTCCACCATCCCGCCATGCGTTTCCACCGCTTTTCACCACCATTGCATGCGCTGATATGATTTAGTTAATCTTTACGTTGGTATCGACATCAGCAATCAAAAACTCTCACCATTTCCCTTTTTAATAACCTCTATCACTCTATACTGGTAATTTCAATGAGTCAGGCAGGTATCCTAACGGTACTGACGATATGTTGCAATGTGCTCTTGAAATCGTCTCTTTTTCAATGATGTACAAACTACAAATTGATTTATGTTTTAAATTGTGTGAATATCCTCTAGGTGATCCATTTCTAATTACTATTACCGTAGTTTATAGTCAAACTCTTTAGAAAATTGTTAATTGATATTAACTGTAAATGTTGTGTTTAGTAGATGTGTGTTCGTGGAGAAGTGCCTTCAACGTCTTACTATCTACAGGCGGTCTCCAGTCTAATTTCATTGAATCTCTATCTTACCGTCGAATCCCAAGCCTCAGAATAGTGTACACCCCTCACCCCCCCCCCTCCCTCCTTCCCTCCCTCAGCCCAAATATCCCTGGAATGTTGACTATGTGATCTCTATCGGGGGTCGCCCCCTCCCCCCCTAGCGCTAGCTATTATGACCCCTAGTGACCCCTTCCATCTTATTTACCAAGAAATATATCACTGCTCTAATAGCACAAACAATTGCAATAAATACTTGATTACTTTAAATTATTCTGTTATAGGAATATATAGTCTTTTCCTCCTATAGTTTATATCTTATTATAGTGAATGACGTTAGATAATATAGTGTGTATTAGTGCTATAGTACACAAGTATAACCCGTAAAAGAAAATACACTACTTAATGTCTTGGGTTGTAGATTTATTGCATCTCTTTTATTCCATTATATACTTTAACTACAGTCCATTATATCAGTCTGTCTATGTTATCATTGACAGTATTATCTTCATATTGCTTATTTCTTCTTTGATTATTTCCTTCCTTCACTTCTCCATCTCCTTTTTCTCTTATTATGCATCACAATTCTTATCGTGTTCTCTTATTCATCCCCGTGTATTTCTTTCTATTCTTTGGACATCATTATTCTTATCTCCTTCTTCTTCCTTTCGTCCATTCTTTCTTTCCTTTCTCTTGCTCTCCTCCACTCCTCTCCCTTCTTACTCTTACTTCTTCTTCCCTCTCTCTTTTTTGCTTTCCTTTCTCCTCTCCCTTCTTACTCTTACTTCTTCTTCCCTCTCTCTTCCTTGCTTTCCTTTCTTCTCTCTCTTACTCGTCTCCTCTCCTTTCTTACTCTTACATCTTCTTGCCTCTCCACCACTTCAGTTCTGAAGTACTTTTCAATTTCTCGAGTCAACACACGTCTCTTTGGCCAATCTCTCTCAACACTACTAACAAATATTCTCCTGATTCACATTATCAACTTTACAGCAACTCCTCATCCTGTACTGTGTACAGACCTCTACCTCTGTACCGTATAGTGCATGTGTTCCGCGCCATTTGCCGCAGGCACACATTTTAACCCTCTTATGCCGATCATGCATTAATACATTCATTTTTTAATAATGAAATTGAATGCTAATATATGTGTAACGTCAGTGATTTGGTGAACGATGTGACATTAAAACCCCTTCAAAAATTACAAAATGTACAAATCCAAACTCACCTTGCAAGGTCATTAAACAATCATGAAGTGTGCACTGTGCAGTACAATAAACTAGCGGATACAACAAACCATATAATGTCCATTTATGTTGATAGTTAGTTTCAAAATAATCGTCAATCATTTCTTATCATCCATGTTTCCTTGTTCAAATTAATCTTCATATACATATATATATATAAATGAAAATATATATAAAATAATATATACACATATATTAGTATTTGATATCATAATAAATAAAATGAAGGTATTAACGCACGCTAGGCACTAGGGGGTTAGTTAAAGGTGTTTAATTGTTCAGATCGACAAATGGCGCGGGACATGTATACCTCTACCTATGTACTATATTAGTAAAGTAAATGTTTATCCAATTTTAAACAGATGGCATATATATTCTTCCGTTAACTCGAGACTGTTTTTTTTTATCAATAATTGCTCGAATAGTTTAACATTCAAAAAACTCTTTATACTCCAATTAATGATTAGCTACCTCATTTTTTGTCTCGCTTCATAATTTCATCAAATGATATCTGGCATTTCTTGACCCCTTAAATTTGTAGGCGGGGCTTGTTTGTTCGTAAGGGGGCATGGCCCCAGGGGGGGGGATCTGTGCCCCCTCTGCCTGACTTTCTGGAATGCCAACTATGCCTCGCACATTTTTAATTGGAATTTGAGCATCAGGGAAAGACATGAGGCTGCTGTACTTTGCTGCTATAAACCATCTTTTATTTATCGCATTGTTATTTTCCTGAGGTAATTCACTGACATCAGTTTGATATATTAACGCTACACCTAAGCAACACACGTCACACCATCACTACACGTTACACCTAACCTACGCTACACGTTACACCATCACTACACGTTACATCTAACCTACACGTTACACCATCACTACACGTTACACCATCACTACACGTTACATCTAACCAACACGTTACACCATCACTACACGTTACACCTAACTACGCTACACGTTACACCTAACTACGCTACACGTTACACCTAACTACGCTACACGTTACACCTAACTACGTTACACCTAACTACGCTACACGTTACACCTAACTACGCTACACGTTACACCATCACGTCTGAAGAATGTTAGTTGCTAGTGGGTGGTAAGTGTTGAATTACTTTGCTAGTTATTTCTCCTAGTTAATGGTGTGTCCATTTCAACATGGTGCCTATTGGGTTACTAGGCCTAAGCCTATAAATTGAAATGCAGGCATCCCCCGCTTTAGTTACCAAATCACGACTCAGTTTAGTTACCAAACGGTAACTAAAGCGAATAAAAGTAACAAGAAATTTATAATTGTCACTCCTCGATTATATATATCATTTTCTATGAGTTATAGAAAGAAAATTTGTTTTAGAGTTATTAGAGTATTTACTACGTATATAAACATATTAATAATAATATACAGTCTTTCATTGTTTGTGACTGTAATTAAAATGTTTAAAGTTGTGCATTTATTAAATGTTTTAAAATCCATCCATAGCTTAACTCTCACTCAGTATAGGCGAGTAATTAATAGATACTTAGACTTCTATAATTACTGTGCTACATTTAACAAACAGCAATTTTATGCTCTATGAAATGTTTTTGGTAGTGGGGTACTAAGTTCCAAGTTATTGGTTGGTTCTACAATTTCGGACACGTCAGAAAAAAAATATTCTAAATATAATTATTATTTAACTTCTATTCTAATTGGTATCATGGATACCAATTGAAATAAAAGTTACTATATAAAAATCTTCACGTGTTCGAAAATATGGAATCGTGCAATAACACGGAACTAACCCTAAAATGGGACATGTTGAATTTCTGAACCAATTGCTTCTAATAACCTCATCTGGATTATAATTTTGATGTTTTTTTTATTTACCGTGAATTAATCACAAAAAATTGTCTCCGTTTTCTATGTCTACGAACGGTTCTTATTTCGAAACATGACTCGAAATAAGTACCACTTTTGTTAAAGTGAGTTGTACTAAAATCGAGGCTTGCCTGTACTTTCACTATTATTTACTATTCTGCTCAAGGTCATTTAAACTATTTTCTTTATTTTGAATCCATTTATTCTTTACTTTTACTGTAATAATGTTTCTATTGAGTGCTACCCTCAAGTTTGTATTTCTAGTCAAATAACATCCGCCATTTAGTTTGGTTGATAATCTTAAATATTTCTAATAAGCCACTTGACTCTGAAGCTTTTCAAAAGGAAATCATGTCAATTGGCTTAATAACAACTAAACTATTGGTTCAATAGATAGTATTTATTTTATGAAGGAAAATAATTCATTTCACTGTGTTTTGAATACGCTAAGCAGGGTTAGTTTCGAGTTATCGGACAGTTCAATATTAACGGACTCGTCGGGAGAAAATCAAAATAACGAGTTAAACTAATTAAATACTAATTGCATTTTTGCTTATATGATTGAAAATGTGTAACTGTCCGATAACTCAGAACTCCCCCAACGTCACTTTGCCCCCACTTCTTTCTCAACCCTCTTCGTCTCCCCTCTTTCTAGCGTTAGTCATGTCCAGGCCATGTTGAGTGATCCATGGGAGGCATTTTCAGAGGCCGATGTTAATATTAAAAGTTTTGTCGGGGGCCTAACTCGTTCATTTTTCACTTTAGTTAATAGATTAACATTGAGAGTTGGGAATTTTATGATCTCGCTTCATTTAGGACTGAATTTACTACGCGAGATGATGTACAGGCGAACCTTCAAAAGCGATGGGGCTGCTGTATCTACTTATTTGCTAATATTTACTATAACTCTTTGGATAAGAGTGACGATGTGTGTATTTGTCGTTACTAACTAATAGCATTGTGATGGATTCACCAAATAAAAATTAGTCCTATTGAAATTTTCACAACTGTAATTTGAGATAGAGGGTTGGTTCTATATAAAATAAATCAAATTGTTTTGAAAAATTAAACATCATATCTTTGATAACTTTGATACTGATTAAATGTACAGGTCATGTCTGCCTCTCATTGCTCTGTACAGGTCATGTCTGCCTCTCATTGCTCTGTACAGGTCATGTCTGCCTCTCATTGCTCTGTACAAGTCATGTCTGCCTCACACTGCCTCTTTCTTCATATCACCCCAATATCGTCGCTAATAAAGAGATAATCGTCAGAAATGAAAGCACGCCCTGGAATGCCTCGTAGAGAAAGGCTGCCTTTCGTTCGAAAGGGAAAACCTCTCGTTCATCTTCTCCATCATTACTCGTTCCATGTCCAGGTCTAGCTTCACTCGTTCCAAGTCCTTTGTCCTATAAGAGCGGCGTTCAAAGTTTTCCATAACTTTTTGTTCTTTGATCCGCTGAGTCTTTATTAGCTGCCATATTCAGGGGGGAGAGGGGTTGGGTCAATTATTCCTACTGGTTCTCTTGCAGTCTTATATTACTCACAAATTACACATTATATCTTTTACTTAACGCTCCTATTTAATAATATTTTATCATTCGCAATCCAACTCTTATTTTTTACCGACAGGTCGCAACGAATTAATAGCCCGGTACATCAAGTTACGCACGGGCAAGACCCGCACCCGCAAACAAGTCTCCTCTCACATACAGGTGTTGGCTCGAAGAAAATTACGGGAGATTCAGGCCAAGCTGAAGGTAAGACTGGAGGCATTGGTTGATGCGTTATAAATACACTACTCAGGCCGAAATTATAATCGACTATAAGAAGATAATCAATCTACAACCATAAATGATTGGTCAAAATTATTAACACTTATATACCGTCTGACAACTTTCGTCGGACATTTCTGACCAATGTTCTTAAAGATAATATTCGAAATGATATTTTACGATAAAATACCATCAATATTTACTGTAAAGGACAATAAGAGACAAACTGCCGATTATATTATTTTCCACGTTATATATTTTATTTCCCCCATTGAACGTTGACGTGGAAAGTAACTAACTAACTGATAGACTTATTATCTTCTATTTTGACTTTATGAATCACTCTTTGTTTTGATAATTATGAAGATAATTATATTGCTTTGTAAGAGCTTTTCAGTATATTTTACTTTACCATTCTGCTGTGATATGGTGCCTGGTGTTTAAGTTTCTTTGACTCTTATGTCTTCAGTGCATAGAGACTAAAATGCTATGCTCTATATCACTAACAGTGCCAAATATGGCACACGAGGATGCTAAAGGTTAATATGCTGACTGGTTCTATTTACTCAGTTATTTGATTTATTTTTAATTTTCGCTTTTTTTTGTTTTTGTTTCAGGATGTACCGGGGGTAAGTGAATGACTGGCTAAAATAGACTTAAGAAGTTAATCCCCTCTTCAAAAGTTAAATAGAAAGACTGACTGTTATATTACTAGTGACAATACTTAGTGCTAATCCCCACCTGCTGTGTCTTAAGATGTGTTTTCTCTTTCAGGGCTGCTCCCCTGATGACGGCACTTCAATGATAAGATTGGTGAGTTCATTATTTCTTACTTGGTATCATCACAGAGATAGATGATAAAACTAAAAAGCTAGAACTGTTTCAATGATGGAACTAGAACTGTTTCAATGACACAAGTACCTAACTGACTTCACAGAAGCACTGATGTGTCAATTTTTTTTTGGAAGATTTTTCATTATTTTTGTCAAATTTTCAATTTGTAGTTATTTTGAGCCTTATCTATCTGGTATTTTATCAATTATTGTTTAACTTCTAATTTTAAAAATGTGATGAGTTTTAGTTGTTTGTGTTATTGACTGTTGATTTGCCTCGACAGGACGCAGCCACCAAAGAAAAGGCCCTACAGACCATGTCCTCCATGTCCTCGGCACAGATAGTCTCTGCCTCCGCCATGCATCAAAAGGGTTCACTCGGACTGCCCAGTCACGGCTACCCACCAGGTTCTATTGGAGGCTTCTGGCAGGGAGGCATTCAGGCTGGCACCAGTCAGGAGTAAGTATCCTTGATACCAATCCACGAGTATACATGATACGGTGACAAGACTTTTAGCAGAAAATTTCCCAATCATTATTCATGAGTATCACTGATTAAGCCCAAATGAAATAATGAGTTGAAACTTGAAATGTTAAATTATATTTTAAAAAATCTGATATGATCGCAAATGTGGAACTGTCGGAAGACTATGAAGTTAGCTACCCAATCTATTAAAAAATTTAATATCTCTAAATATTTTGAATTAGCTTCTTAACACATGTAACTTCAGGTTACATAAGTATTAACATGAATATAAGGTGTTTCTTTTCATCAGACTGATGTCATACCTACTAACAAGCTTTAAATTATACCTCTTTACTAATTGATTCTTCTTTTGTAGCGTGAAGCCTTTCAGTCAACACGGGGGCAATTTTATGAGTGCTGAAGATACCAAGTCAATGTTATTATCTGGTGGTCACCAAGGTGGGGGCTCTACCCCCGGGGTTATGAGTTCCCCCTGGGAGAACAGGTCCATAGCCACGCAGAAGCTTAGACTGGTAGAGTTCAGTGCGTTTGTGGATGTACAGAGAGAACCAGACACCTACCAGAAACACCTATTTGTACACATTGGGGGACAACCTTCTTATAGCGACCCAACCCTAGAGGTAAATCCATAAGAATTGGAATTATAAGAAGAAAGAGTTTAATAGTTCTCGTTCATTATAACTTATAAATATATATATATAAAGTTTTGGTCTCCAAAGACCATTGGAGAACACTAATAGTTTAAAAAAAAATTCTAGCCAATCATCTCTAACACTTTCTTCTTTTTCAGGCAATCGACATTAGACAAATCTACGACAAATTCCCCGATAAAAAAGGCGGTCTCAAAGATTTGTTTGATAAAGGTCCTCCAAATGCTTTCTTTTTAGTCAAATTCTGGGCAGACCTGAACACTTCTATGAGTGACGAGACGGGGGCTTTCTACGGAGTATCTAGTTTGTAAGTAGTAGCTATCAGTCAGTTGAACATGCAATTTTGTGTTAGCAGTAGAGTTTAATGGTTGCACCAAAACATATCTTTAATTGATAACTATATCCCTTAGATTGTTTAGTTATTTATTCAGCATTCCTCTGTTGATTCATTGTTCGTTATTATTATTCTTACTCCATTCTGCCATTGGTTAAAAATGTACCCAGTGCCAGAGAGTTGACTACTTTTCTTTTTACAGTTACGAGTCCCCTACCAGTATGCCCATCTCCTGCTCCACCAAGGTTTGCTCCTTTGGCAAGCAAGTGGTGGAGAAGGTGGAGACTGAGTACCCTCGCTTCGAGAGCGACCGCTACACCTACAGAATACAGCGCTCCCCCATGTGCGAGTACATGATCAACTTTATTCACAAACTCAAGCACTTACCGGAGAAATACATGATGAACAGCGTGCTGGAAAACTTCACTATTTTACAGGTCAGTTTGGTTTACGTTTTCAATGGGAAAATAGCGTAGTTTTAAAGAAATAAAGTTTGATTGAGTATCCTCAAACATTTCACTTGATATGTATATGATATCTTTGCAATTGTTTATTTTGTTGAATTCTAATGCAATAGAATTGACTAATACATTTTTCTTCAGCGATCTAAAGTTTTCATTCTTTTTATTTTGTAGTACAGTTTTTGATAAAGGTGTTAAATCATTTGGTACACTTTAAGAGAACATGATTAATAGTAAAAGTAATTCAGTTAATAGTAACAGTACCATCTTTGTCCAACAGTCTGTTTTTCAGTTAACAGTAACTTCTTGAACTAACAGTGTCTGTTTTTCAGGTTGTGAGTCACAGAGACACTCAAGAGACACTTTTATGCATAGCTTACGTCTTTGAAGTCTCCACATCTGAACACGGGGCGCAGCATCACATCTACAGACTCGTTAAAGACTAACAAACTCTTTTAGTTCCGCATGGAGAAAAATATAAACTACGGATGAAGGTGCAGCGCGCACTCGCTTAAAAACTTCAGCAATCATCATTCGACTTTACGATCCATTACTTGAAATTTAGTCCAAATATAAAAATAACAGTTAATTTCCACGTTATGTGAAATCAAAATTACATTTCATTTATTTAACAGTTGAATCTTTCTACTAATATTATTTATCTGCAACTGAAAATAAACACAAGTTAATGCTGAAGATAATTTGTTATTATTTTCAATAAACCCTTTAGTCCTTAATAAAGTGATCTGCTTAAGATAATTTCGTCAAATTGTTTTCTCTCTGATCTATAATAATAATAGTGCAGCATATGTTTTCCTAATCTACTTAATATAATTTTCAAGATAGTAAATAGCTATGTTCCAATTTGTGTTCATAGGTTCAAAGACTTGTGAATCATCTCAATATTCATCTTATATACTCTTATCAATAGTTTTATAATTGTCTACCTATATATTATAATGTACATTATATAGCCGGCTAAGATGAAGTGCCTTCTACCACTTATACCTATATCATTTGTCCTGATGCTTAATAACTGTGTGAGGGGGGTCCCTTGGGACCCCTTTACAGTAAAGGAAGTCTGCTTGGACCCATTTACAGTAAAGGTGATCATTACAGTCTACCTTTCTTTACTGTAAAGGTGTTCTTTACAGACTTTCTTTACAGTGTGTGGTGCAGCTCTCTTGTATCCATTTCCTTTTGATCTCTTCCCTACAGCTATCCCAGTAATATCAACACTTTGACTACGTTATGGTGCGAATTCATACCACACTTCTCTTAAATCCTACTTGGCTCTTCATTTAAAAAACTCCAACTCGAAGTTATGGATGTACTTAGTGCCATTTTTAAGTGAGAGTAGAAGAAGTTATCACCTCATGTCTTAACAACCGTAGTCAAGGTGTTAACTCGCTAAAACTAAACTTACATTACTTTCAACATTCCTACGGGTAGAACATAGGTGAAAAATGTGAATTACGAATTATCGTAACTTACTCTATCCTGTCGGAATGAAATTCTTTTCACCCGTATGAGTGGTGTTAGAAAGAAAGTTTCAGCGAAAACCACGTCCATTACTTTGTTACTCTATTTATTAGTTCTAACTTCACAAACTTTGTGTTGATTGTTGTCCGTGAGAGCGAATTTGACGTGTTAATTAATTATTAGTTTTATTATTGTGTATAAATCTACGTAGTTAATTAAGGTTTGTTACCTGCCTAAGATGTGTTGTAAACTACTCCCTCCACCCCATATACTTCGTGAAGCCTACTGTAAATAGTCCCCAGTGTACCTAGGTACTAACTAGTGTACCTAGGTACTCCCAATGTACCTAGGTACTAACTAGTGTATCTAGGTACTCCCCAATGTATCTAGGTACTCCCCAATGTATCTAGGTACGAATTGTAAGTGCTATATCAGAAATCATAATCAAAATAGGTGAAATGTAACACCATTGGAACTATATTCTAATTTATTTTCAGCCAATTTATAACATTACTATGTAATTTAAAATGCATGGCATAGGGTAAGTTCCTAGTTACCAGACGGTTCCACATTTTCGACCATGTGTGAAAAGTACATAATTATTCCATAACTCTTTATTTTAATTGTTATCCATAATACCTGCAGCATTTAGGTACCATAGATTAGCAGAAATCGAAAATGTGGAACTGTCCGATAACTCGGAACTTACCCTATAGAAGAATGCCAATAAGTTCAAAATATTAGGTAGGCATGGCATAGAAAGCCATAAGACTTTGCATTGGATTAAATTACCAGTATGCCATATATTGTAATTATTACTTATTTTCTAGTTTTTTTTATCATGTGTATAAACTCATCAGAAGAATGTCTCGATTAATTGTATATAAATTTGTAGGTTAATTATTATTCTTTGTAAAGTGGAACGGTGGTGTTTATTTAAATATTTATACTCTTCACGATTGATTTAATGGAAATCATAAATTACTTTCCTACTAGGGTGAGTTCCGAGTTATCGGACGGTTACTTATTTTCGGACTTGTATGGAAAAAATTATATGATAAAAATTAAATTATAATTATGTACTTTTTCCTTATGGTCGAAAATGGGGAACTGTTCGATAACTCAGAATTTACCCTACATGCAGTTTGTTCTCTAGCGTACCTTTTGTACATTATTTCCTATTTTACTTTGTGTTATATACTCTAACTCTCACTTCTAATTTCTCAAACTAGTTTGGAAAAGGTCACAATAATTGTAGTATTTAGTTTTTGGATCTCATGGCTTTAGAAATGTGGCATATACTTTTATCAGTTGTCTTTTTATGATTAGTCATATATCCTCATTGTATGTAAGTGGCCGTACACACGCAGGCTTTTTTTAAGTCTTTCCACTAGACTTTTTGCTAAGCTCCTCCTACTTTTTCCAGGAGACTTGAATTTCATAAGAAAAAACTTTGAAATTATTATTTATTTTAGTAAATAATTTTATAGTTTTCCTTATATATTTCAAAAGTCTTGTGGAAAAAGTAGGAGGAGCTTAGAAAAAAAGTCTGGTGGGAAGACTTAAAAAAGCCTGTGTGTGTACGGCTCTTAATTGTCTTCTTCTAAACATCGGATCTACTATTTCTCATAATTTCTACTCTCACTGCATTTCTTTTTGTTAGTTTATGGAAAGAGTTCTTTTTGGTGCTATGGCTCGCTTCAAATCTCTAATTATTAATTACATCAGAGTATACTGACATGGATATACCTTCTAAATCATTGTGTTCGATATCTGTGTCTAACTTTAAATAAGAATCTTTTGTACAGATATGTAAATAAACATTTTTACGTGATAGTCTTGTTTTTATAAAACACTTTGAACAATATTCAGCTGTACCAAGGTAGTTTTAATATAGCCCCAAGGGACTCTATCCTATAGCTGTCTGTGGTGAATGGAAGGGAAGGGGGGTGCGTCCCTTGGGCCCTGAACTGTTGTTATTTGGATTTCATGTATTTTTTTTTCATTTCTACCATGTTAATCTTTTTCTTAATGCTACTTGCAGTTTTAGAGGATAGCGCTAGAGTTATACTCTTCAACTACGAGGTTTTAGATTTTTGTGTTAGGTAGGCTTCATTTACTATCACCTCTTCATTTTACTCTTCCATCTATGAGTGCAGCCACTGGCGCTTGCGTCTCTCTTCGTCACATACCTAGGTAAGTGACTGTGTTCACGGAGTAGCTTTTCTGCATTCATGAACTCGTCACTGAATGGTGTTAGGTGATTTTCTTCACTTTCCTTTCTGACTGCTTCTTTACGGTCTTTTGTATTACCTTACAAGTTTTACATATACATTAATTAATTAGCATTAATAAGAATCTATACTGCTAAAGAAAAAGTTCATAATTTCCTATTTTAGCCTAACATTCATACCTAAAGCTTGTTTTACATATGCACTTCTAAATGCAGATGTACTTCACTAGCTGTATATTTCTCATTGCAATTAAGTGAATTAACTTTCCATGCAAGCATAATAACAGTTAATTTAGCACATGGAGTTTTTGCTTTTTGCATACACACACGTTGACACAACCCAATGATTATAGAAATAGAACTACTATATCATCAATAGGGTTGTGACAATATGCGTTTAAAATCATAGATCCTGAAAATATTATACTATATGGATTGAAATAAAGAGTATTGAATCGTTATAAACCAGCGATATATAGAAGTCGATACCGTTTCATTCAGTTTCGTCTATGGTATTCATAAGATCTATGACTTTAAGAGCATATGGTCACAACCCTAATTATCAATAATGTGAATTGGCAACAATTTACATAACATATAATCAAATAATTGCAATCACTATGGCCAAAAGTTTGAATTTATCTAAATGAACCTTTAGGTCTTGAATTACTTCACATACGATCTTATTACAGCTCAATAACTAATTTAATGAAAATAATATGACATGTCATGTATTACTACTTTAAAACTTATATTATCTCATAGTTACATTAAGAATTAAGCAGGTAGAGATTTAAAAAAACTTTTCCTTAATCAATCGTATTCAGATTCACACACTATCTATATATATATATAGGTATATATATTTTATATTATTAATTTTTCATTGTTTTCTTGAAGGTCCCCTTATTCAAAATTTTAATTTCTATAGAATTGCTTTAAATTTGTTGAGCTATGGTTATATATCATATTGCAATTAACAGAAAATAAATTATCAAGTATTCACTTCGTAATTAAATATATTACACCATTTGAAATTGTGATCTGACAAATAATATCCGTTTCCGTGAAACTGTATACTGAAGTCTGCCGTCGCAAATAACAGACCTGTTTTTGGATTCCCCTCCTCTTTTTTAATAATATTGTTGCATGGGAATAGGTCACTTATAGTAGGCTGGAAATAGGTCACTATACGTCTATACCAATTCCTTCAATTGAACCCGTTTTGTATTACTAACTCCTTCGATAGCTAGTTATCATTGGAGAATGTTAGAGAAAATGTACGACATTACATCTAAATGGCTGCACTGCAACATTAAAAGCTGTTCTGCAATCAACTTCAGATGCTGGCTCAAATTCGTCATATCTTCTTCTACGGATCTAACTCTGCCACAAGGAATATAATACATGCTACCGTGACATTGCTGAGATTCATGGAGTTGCAAGGTTGTGTCACTCTTCTAGGATCCTGTCTCCACCGCTAATAAAGGACCGTTCAAACGCAGGGTTTTCTAAGTCTTTCCACCATAGTTTTTGCTAAGCTCCTCCTACTTTTTACACAAGACTTTTGAATCATATAAGAAAAAAACGATATAATTATTATTCATTTAATTTATTTTAGTTGGTATCTATGATACCTGCAGGTATCATGGATACCAACTTGAATAAATAACAACTATATCGTTTTTTTTTCTTATATGATTCAAAAGTCTCGTGTAAAAAGTAGAAGGAGCTTAGCAAAAACTATGGTGGAAAGACTTAGAAAACCCTGCGTGTGTTAAGGCTGGAGTGAGAGAAGATGCCACACCGCCTGAAACATGAGGCTCCTGAACTTCTTACTAACTCTCGTGAGCAGAGGGACAGTTTGGGCTGCTCGAGAAAAAGTTAAAACAAGCCTTCTTTTTTTCAATCCATCGCTTATATACTCGGACGATTATTTATCAAAGCTCCATCTTCAAGGTTCCTCCTCTCATTTCACCAAATACTAATGGTCATCAATTAGGATGTCCCTCATTTTACCTCCAAATCAATAGGAACTCTACAATTCGAAATATACTTTTCCCATGAGTTCCTACTCTCCTCATTAGAATATGTCAATGAAGTTTAACTCATTCGAAAAATTTAAAGAATACGATACCTCCAAAGCTCATTATTTCTACAAAGCCAACCACAGAAAACCATTTGGTTTAGAAAGAACTCCATGTGGTTAATTACTTAAGCCAATTCATTCTATATAACTCGATCGAAAATACTTACAAACTCTCTCAAAGTTATAAATAATACTGTCAACCAACTTGACAACAAACAATCGAGCAAAAGGGAAATATCCAATGCCACTAATTTATTTAAAAATCACAAAATAAATAACTCCAAATAACAGTCTGGTCTGAACATTTTACAACTATATGCATACAAAATCTTGATATCTGCGATGTTCATTGAAAGTTCTAAATGTAAAAATCCGTCTGTAGGTTTAGAACTCACAAAAAATTGTGGTAGGGACTTTAGTTTACTGTGATGGAGGAAAGAGTATCGAATCTCTTAAAATTATATTTAAAATGTTTCTTCATAATTGATACATATTCAAGTTTTCTATTTCTACAGTGACAAGTTTCTTTGAGTTTATTATCAATAGTTTGATCAGAAGTTTGACCTACATCGTTCAGAATTAAATATTCATGGTTACAGGATGAATAATTTTCATCATATAATGATTTCTTTCTAAATACTGTAATAAAAACACATAAAAATTAAATAAACTTAATACATAGTACATGTTCTTTTCTATTTTAATTTAAACAATCTAATTCTAAGAAATTAATATTTATTTATTAATATTTAGGTAAACGCATCTTAGCTTTCTTTCATTTCAAATAATCTTTTTCTAACGTATTTCCAAAGTATTATCTACGATTCTACAGGAAGGGTCTGACTTCAAACTACAAGATATACTTGGTACCTAAGATGTCTATCTACCTCACCTATCAATAACATGTCACATTCTACTTTAGAAGATGTAGGTACTGTTTACCCCTTCTTACTCCGTTATATTTTATTACACAATAAATGTGTATTTTAATCAGACCCTGGCTATGAGAACTACTTCACCTGCTGCTCACAGTAGGTACCTATCAGGTTAATCTATTTTTAATTAGTTACCTATTTGTTTATGTTCTGCTAAACGAAACACAATAGCATCTTGTGGACCTATATAAAACTTTATGGCGTTCTAGCTTATACATTTCACTTTTTGGATACTCGTGGTTATTTTATGATATTCATAATTTCACCTTCTGTACGCGGCACCAATATTTAAAGTGCGGATGAACAGATGAACTACAGGATGTTGTATTCAAATCAAAAAACAATCTGGTGAACAGTAATAATTGTTCTTGTTGTTGATCATACATTATTATTCAAAATGTGGATCAAATATTTGGGAATATAATTAATTCATCATTCGAAAATTAATTAATGATACGAAAAGAAAATTTCGTACCAAGAACCATCTGACCCTTATAATTTGTGAATAAAAGAAAAACTAATAGACCTAGATTATTGAGTTTCTATCTGTTTAAAAGAAAACATTTTTTAGTTTCCCTTTTCATTGTTTTGATAATAAGATCCTTTTGATGATACTCATAATATTGTAGACAATGTCGAATGTACTTCATTTACGGTGTTCTTAGGTAGAAAGAGCTGTCAAACAGTAACCTTCAAACCTTTAAATATCTCATTCTCCTGATATAACAATTAGGGTTGTACAATATGTTTTAAAATCATAAATCTTATGAATATCATAGACGAAAGTAAATGAAATGATATCGAATAATACATATTGCTGGTTTAGAACGAGGTGTTGAATTCTCTCCGTCTATAATATTTATGGGATCTATGATTTTAAGGGCATATTGTCCCAACCCTAATAACAATAGATGATTTTTTTTTTCGGATTAGCATATCTTAAGTCGTCCCGTATGTATGTTACATAGACAAACACCGTACAGAAACTGAAGATTAACATATATGTAGAAGTAGGCTTATTTAATTTTACCTGAAATGGGAGATAGGACTAACCATAAATAGAACAAGGCATTTTCTAACAAACTCTGCATGCGATTAACTTATATCCTTTAAAAAAGGAGAAACTCAAAAGTGTTTCCCTTTTATTCACAAAAGGAAAAAGTCCTGATCATCCTGTTATAAATCGATTAAAAATAAACGATTGTTTAGCAGTATTGTATTTATCATACCATAACTTTGTAATACGTTTTCACATCTTTCTCAAAAGTTGCTCTCATCTTCTACTGAAAACTGCACTGTCATGCCTCGTGTATGAACGCTTGATGGAATAAAAAGGATGTGAAAGTAACTGACACACTTTATGCTGAAATACACTACAGAGTACAGTCTCCACACTTACAGAAACTAATTTAATGCTGAAAATACAAACTAAAGGTAGGTTTTGCATGCAGCGATTGTTGCGATTATCCCTCAACTATGATCTCCCAGCAATAGGAATACATTTAAATATTGCTCAGCAATAATTGCTCGTTGCAAAACAGCCCCATAGGAATAGCATTGAACTAGTGCCTAGCAATTATAGCTCGCAACAATCTCTGTAGGCAAAACGTACCTTAACAGAGACTAACTTTATTTGAAGTTTACCACATTTTATTTAGACAGGAAATGATTGGATAACAGCTTGTAGAATTTATGTATGCTTCCACTTATAAAATAGGTGTAACTTGCAGTTTTAGAGGATAGCACTAAGATTGTGTTCTTCAACTACGAAGTCTTATAGATCTTTGTGTTAGATAGGCTCATAGGCTTCATATACTATCACCTCATCATTTTCCACTTAAATTTTTGTGTTAGGTAGGCTCGTAGTCTTCTTTTACTATCACCTCTTCATTTTCCTCTTCCATCCGTGAGTGCAGTCACCGGTGCTTGTGTCCTTTTTCGTCACATTCCTTGGTAAGTGACTGCGTTCACTGAGTAGCTTTTCTGCATCTATGAGCATTATCACCGAATAGTGGTAAGTTACTTTTTTCACGAAGCCACTTTCCTTCCTGACTGCTTCTTCCAGTCCCTTGTATTTAATTTCCGTTTGACGTCAGCAATATGGCAAAAGACGACGTCAAACCTCCTACTAAAATTTCAAAAAATCATTGTAAGTTCCGAGTTATCGGACGGTTCCACATTATCGAACATGTAAGAAAAATTATACTATATTTATTATTATTTAACTTAATATTAATTGGTATCCAGATACCTGCAGGTATCATGGATACCAATTAAAAATAACCAGTTATTGCAGTTAAATAAAAACTAGGATTTTTTTTTTTGCAGGTTCGAAAATTATAGAACCGTCCGATAACTCGGAACTTACCATACCTGGAACTCCATTTTTTAAATCTTTAAATTACTTTCTTTGTTATATTATTTTTATTGTTGAGGAAACTGTTAGAAAATCAGTATGACAACACTTTAGTCAATAGCAGTTAGTGCAATGGGTAGCTACTCTGGTATGTAACTCGCAATTATAAAAGGCTAGTGATCGTAGAGCTCATTTACTGAACTAATTAATGAGATATCATCATATTCAGCATACAGAGATGCATAGACATTTGTGATTAGAGGTAACACCTGTGAATGTTATGCACTGCATTTCACTGTATGCATTTCACTACAAAACAGAGAGCAATTATCCCTATGAACCACGCTAACAATAATAAGCACTGCCCAGAACAACAATTCTGTTACACCAGAGGTAGTATACAGTCGAGAATGGTCGGCCATCTTTTCAAGTTGAATTTTGAACCGCCAGTCCGATTGCACTGAACCCATCCATCTGGACCCAAACATCCCCTTAAACTTTTTTCGGTATATTTTCCTGGACTGAATAATCCAGATACCGAACATAAAACTTATGCTCAAACCTATGAGCCATTTCCTAAATTCAAACTGCAAATATAGCCAGTCCAAATTTAGATAGCTGTCTCCGAACTTGACACTTCTTCATCAAAATCGATGTTGCAGGAGAAATATATTCTTGTCGTTAAAGTTGTATGTATCTCTGGCACATGGTAATAAATATCAGTCAGAGAGGTGTCTCTCCTCAGACAGTCGATGACATTTTCATAATTTTAGAAACACTCTACAGATAAGGGGTGCGTACCAATCTAGGCAGCTGACCTTCGTTAAGTTTATCAAAAGACATCACTATCTTTAAGTTAAAACGCATATTGTAGCTCCATGAAAAGTAGGCATAAAAAAGTCAGGAACCTTTCCTTTCAAAGTCACAGTCGCAAAGTCTGCCACAGTGGTATATAGAAAAGCCTGTGCAGGAAAAAGGGACAAAAATGTCCTCGAATGGTCAGATTCCATCAGATTCTCTGGCAGAGGACCAAAAGAATTAATGGCCTTCGGACATCCACCTTCGGAACAACTTCAAAGAATTAACTTGAAGCTCTGGCATATCCTCAAGTCTGTATTACAGTTCATTTTATAGGTTTAGATGACTTAGATTTATCTTCGAAATGTTTATTTATGAATATAGTTGCAATAGCCATCAAGAAATGTTATTCAAAATCTTCGTCCAAAATTAAATTCCTATACCAGAATTTTTTTTCAGAATATATGAAAAATCAATCATGAAAAAGGTGATTGAATATTTGTTATGTAATATTGAGTATATATTTGTATCTGGTAATTTTACCTTGATATATTTATACCTTGATGATAAGATAGTAGTGATATTTATAACAACATTGCCATTTTTAGAATGTATAACCCAATCAGCTATTAGTGGCATATCATAGATTGTAAGAATAATACATCTGTGAAGAATATAGAGATGATATATGATTTAGATTGCATTTTTATTTGTTTTCCCATATATTGCCGGTACAAAAGGTATATTTCAAAGATGAAAAGGCATTCTGTGTTTACGGACTCTGAAAGACTTTAAAACTTTAGGAATTTTAGTTTGAAATTTCAAAAACCTGGATGAATGAAACGTTCATTCATTTATCAATATTGTGTAGAATGTATATCTAAGTAGCTATATTTGAATTCAGTTTTACATTCACAAAAAGTTTTCAAGATTTTTAGATAAAATAGTAGGTAGATATATATCAATTGTATATTATAAGAAATATGACTATTACCTGGTTTAGAAATTTTTTACCTAATCTCATTTGAAATATATTTCGCCACTGTACCTCACGTGTTTATTTGAACAGGTAATTAATTTAAAGATATGTATACTTAAATAATATGCTACATGTAATTTACCATATATTACCATGTAAAACCATATCCAATAGTATACACATGGTATACACATGATTCAAATGTGTAAGTGCCACATGTGGTATACACATGGAATTGTCTGCATGGATCTAATCATTGCCAGTTGAGACACATTTTATTCCATATTATTATTAAACCATTTCAAAGACAACAAATATTAAAATATATATTATATATTAATATTATTAAATATTACTAATATTAAATATTTTGTATCGATTTAAGACTAATTTGACACTATTTTAATGTTAATTTTTCATTAATGGTTAACTTATCACATCGTTAATAGAGTACTTTTATGTCTATGTTAAGGGTTATACTTTAAATTTTATTGAGGGAACATCGTTTCTATACAGATTAAATTTAAAATAGGACTAAATATTAGGATATACCTAGTTAATAAGTAAATAATGGTTATTTTTTTCATTAAAGCGAATATCTCCAAACGACTCGGGGATAGAACCAGGATTAACAGAGGGATATTTCATCTATTTCCTTTAAATGTCCCCTCCACTCTAAATTTAAAAAAATTTAGAAATGCTTTACATTTGTTGAGCTAAGTTTATATAACAAATCACAGTAAACAGAAAATGAATTGATAAAGGTGATTAATTAAGAAATATTCACACTAAACCTTCACTGTCCGACATTACTAATAAATTGAATAGGAGAACAAGACATGGGGACGAACTTTATACTGTATGTGTTTAATGATAATTAGGTATTTAGGTTCCTACTATTTTTAAGGGTAATGTTATTTAGGCAACGGTATAGGTAGCCATTGTTTTGAATTGTATTTTTTTGTTATTGTTTTCAATTTGTCGGACGAGTCACTTTCTTTTTCTTCGCTTGAAATTCAGGGGGAAGAAGAGAAAATCCCAATAATAGCTTAAATTACATATTATAATAAAACTATAGAACGAAATTTGAAATGGTTTGCAGTTTTGACAAATATGCTCTTAAATCATAGATCCCATGAATATCATAGGCGAAATGAAATGGTATCGAATACTAGATATTACTGGTTTAGAACGATTCAATGGTCTTTAATTCACTCAGTCTATAATATTTTCGGGATCTATGATTTTAAGAGCATGAAATAATTTTATTATAACGAGACACTCAGTCCTATTCTATATTGGGTTTCGTTATATAATTTTCTATGAGATATTGAATATTCCAATGAAATAAAATTGCGTGCATAATGCATATGTAACAGGTATCGCATAACACCTAAATGATCTATTACAGTACCTGTTCACCATCTGTGTGATGTAATTTATACCCAAAGCAGATACATGCAACTCGAACTGCACATCCGACCAGTAAATGAGAGTGCTACTTCAATAACATAGACACGGCAATGTTGCTACATACACACCATGAATATACAATATCATATAACAATAGCCACTAAAGTCCCAGCTATTGTATGCTAATTACTAGGTATCATGAATGATATCTCGTTACAGCTGTGCTTATCGGATCAGTGACCTTTAATAGCATGGATGACATAATAATTAATATTGGGGTATTAAATGTCCGCCAGAACTATATCTTATTGGTAACACTAACGCATTCATTGATGATTTCACTCTTTCTACATCATGAAATTGATGGGTGAAAAGTGTGCCATTGATTAATAATGCATATTTCTATAATTTAACAATAAAATCAATTGAGTTAGTAATCAACTTGCACGATAACTATGAATGTTGCGTGACACGTTAATTAATGGTGCCCTTTTATTTAATTATGCAATATTTACTTGACTATGTTGTTAGAGGAATAGGATCAGTTCCGGGTTATCGGAATGTTCTATATTTTCGGACACGTAAAAAGGAATATATAATAATTATTATTCAACTTTATATATTTATCTCCAGACACCGAGCGCTATTTATTGCCATAGTTTTTAAATAATGAAAATAAATGTTAAAGCACAAACTAGACAAAAATGAACATTGAACAACCACGAGAGAAATAAATAGGTTAAACATGTTGGTGATACATCATACATCATCAGTTGTTGTAGGATTGTCTTTCCTGCTCCACCAAAACATCTCCATGACCTCCTCCTCTCTTTCCCCCCTCGATCTCTGCAGCTCAACTGCCTCCACCTTCTCCACCTCAAAAGATACGCACTCCATCAGAAAAGGTTTCCGTCAGGTCCTCCATCTCTCCCCTACCACACATCTGACACACCCTCTCTTCCTCCCTCCATTCTTCTCCTGCCTTCCAGACACAGACAGTTTGTACTCGCAACAAACCACAATCTCGACCTCTCTTCTCCTTCCTTTCAGCCTTGCATCTTCGGTACAGCCACAGCGTGCTCTTCTCCCCCAACTCTGTCCTCCAGTTCACCTCCACTCTTTCTGATATTCTTTTTCAATTATCTTCCGTTCATTGTCATCAGCACATTCAGTTAATTTTGTGTTCACTCCAGGTATTTTCCCGTTTTCTTTCATCATATCCTGCTTGACTCACTCTCATTACTCTCATCATCCTCTTCACCAACTGATTTCGTCCCTGCATCTTTCTCCTCAAGTACTGTAGCCTTCCTCTCACCACTCTGTTTTTCAAAGTTCCTACCTCTATTTCACCTCTCATCCCTCAATGGTTGCATATTTAGGTGCACTCAATATCCGTCTCATAGTTCCATTTTCCTGTCTCTACAACTTTCCGAAGTCATCCTTCCTCAAATCCACCACCTCCATTCCAAACAAAACACTGGGCAGCACCACTGACTTCCAGTGCGTTTTGCCTATCTTCACTCTGTGGCAGCTCTTTTCAATCACTGATTAGGTCATGTTGCTCAGTCTTCTCGACTGCTCTAATATTTTCATCCGCTGTCCCTCATACAATCCTCTTCTTTCTCATACCATCACTCTCAAGTACTCTATCTCTTTCACCACATGAATTCCCCTTTTTCATCAACTCCATTTCTGACATTGTAAACAATCACTTGCTCTTTCCAAAGTTCACCTCCACCCCATACCCGCCTGCTGCTCCCTTCATAATTCCTGCAATTTTCCCTGCTTCTTCTACTCCTCAAGCCAACAACAGACCATCATCTGCAAGAAAAGGCTATTTACCTTCACTTCGCACATCCATTATCCATATGCCTCCTGTCCTTCCCCTGATATATTTAAATAATTTTATTTAGGAGTTTAAAGAACAGTGGCAATGCTGTACAAAAAAAAATCCTAAATGAAAGTTTGTGCATGAGATGGTTACTATTTATTGATCCGACGCCCCATTAGTCCGTGGCCCTATAAGTCTGACGCCCCATTAGTCCTTCACCCCATTTGTCCGATAGATGCCCTTTTGCAGTTTATTTCTGATTTAACATCAAATGTATGTATGTATGTATATCGGTGGGCGTGCTGCAACCCCGAACCCCCTACCAGGTCAATAAATAATCATGAAGTGTGCACAAACTAGCGGATACAATAAACTACATTAAATGATGGAATCGAATGAATGATTGCATCATACAAATTAATATTAGAAGTAGCCTAAAGTGAAATAAGAGAGGAATACAAAATCTATAGAATGAAACCAAAAATTATTGAAATATTTGGATTATTTATTTAATGAGTAGGTATAGAAAAATAAAAAGTGAAATAACACAGAAAGATGTAACTGTTGGATTAATAACTAACTAGTCCGAAAATGGGGAACCTTTCAATAAATCAGAACTTACCCTACTATAAGGAACTTCCCTAACATATTAAAAAAATCAGTGCCTCGATCAGCATTGACGTAATTTTCCAAAATTTTCCTAGTATTAACATGTGCAAAATACTATTCAAGGTCATCAGCTTTGTTGTTGTACGTAAATCACGGGGAGTGTACTTTTTAACTCATGGCTATGATTAACATTCTTGAAATACAACTTTATTTACTCAATACCTATATTGAATAGAGTTACTTTCTTTGATAATTATTGCATTAGAAAAGAATCTACTGATTCTAGTTAGATTTAAATGTTATTTTGGTCTATTTAACTATTTTATTGCTCTTTTGTTCAATGAATTATTATAAATATTCCAGTAATAAACTTTACTTCAAGGTGAGAGGTGGGAAGTGTAGGTGTGCAGCTCTGTCAGCCGTCAGCTGGGAGAGTAATTTGTGTTATCAGACTCTTCACTAAACTATTTATGTACACTTGAAAATATGTACCCATATAGCTAAATGCTTATTTAATCATGTTAATGAATCTTTTAAGATAAATCTTCTATAAGTTCTGTTAGCTCACTAGGTAGGGTCCGGAGCTAACGTAGATTTGTTCTGTTTAGAAAGTACTTTTAGTCGGTTACGACTAACTAAACCTCTTAATGAGGATTGTAATTGCTACATACTGCTGGCTATTAGACTGTCCGAGGTGTGAAGTAGTTTTTTGGTTATTCTCTAAGAAACCTATTTTAAAATCTACTACTAGAGAAATCTAAGAAACCTATTTTAAAATCTACTACTAGAGTACTAGTACTGGTCAGTAGTCACTGGTAAGGACAAGGTGCCTAACCTTCTGTCTTACACGCCCTACTGACTACTGTGAACACTAGATTATAGATGGCCCGATGGATAAGATACTCCAGTAGATAGCTACTGGAGTCCTCGTTCAGGCCACTCTGCATAATGTGTCTTTTGTGCAGAGATTTTAACCCTTTTGCGCCGAATGGGCTAAATATGTTCCACTAATAACATTCATATTCTATTGGGATATATTGTCCCAATAGTCTGTGATGTACATTACTGGTGGGAAATATTGTCCCATCATAAGTTTGATATAAACACTTTATCAATAGATTAAAATAATATACAAATACATAAATATTATTAAAAAAACTTTATTATTACTCATAATGAACTCAGAAAAAAATCGGAGCGAAAGGGTTAATTTGAGAGACAATCACTCTCTGACTCTCCGTAGCAGATTCAGAATCTCCCACAGCTAAATTAATGGTTACATAGGAATTAGTTTAAAATCTCCTGCAGCTAAATTAATGGTTACATAGGAATTAATTCAAGATCTCCCACAGAGTCATTCAGTCTGCAGAATTTGGGACATTTTTAACATTTACTGTGCAAACAATCCTTAAATTCCTTCTATATTTACATGTATTTAACTTAGAACAGAAGCCAAAATAGAGGATTCCTTGGAGAACACTTTACCAATTCCTGGGGTCTGGCCGGCGGCCGCAGATATATAAAATTTCTAAAATTAGGCCAGTCTGTATTTCATGGTAAATTCCACTGACATGTCGGTGGAATTTTTTCCCTTTGAAAATAATATTCTGGCAAAGTCAGTGGATTTTTAGTTATTTATTCCTATATTACCATTAATTTTTGGTGGATATATTGGGAAAATGTTGGTGGATCATCAAAATTAATGGTGATTTTTTCAGCTTTTTGAAAAAGTCAGTGGGATTTTGTGCACCAAATACAAACTGGAAATTAGGCTTAGGTTTGTCACAGAGGACAGAGAGTCTTGCAAAAATGTTCCATATTCTGCAGTCTGGCATACAGGTTGCTACAATTCTCCAACTTCAAGAAATCCAGTCTGCAGAAACTTGTTAAGTATTCGTAGAAATTTCTTATTCTGTTTGTAGCTAAATTAATGTAAATATGAAGATTATTTCAAAAGTGTTCAGAGCAAAATTAAAGTATATATAAAAATTAATTCATAATTGTTCAGAGAGAAATAAGAATATACCAAATATCTCCCATATTCTGGAGACAGGCAATCAATCATCTATTATGTGTTCTCTTCTGCTCACTGTTCTCAGTAAAATAATATTATATATAAATATATAGGACAACTACTCTCATACCCTGTCTGCAGAGTGTGTTAAATCAGTCTCCAAGATTTCATTTTGAGTATAATTCAAATTTGTCTCCATAATGACCAAAATTCTCCAAAATAGAAAATTACAAAATATTTTGAACATGTAAACATCTCTAAGATCTTACACCTGCTGCCCTGGTCAGCCTGCCCAGATAATAAAGCATGTCCAGACTCAAGTACAGTCCAGTATCCTGTTCGGTATAGACTTCACAACGCCACCCAGGACTAACGGCATAGAAGTTTCACCCACATTCCACCACTCTGTGATCTTCCATTCTTCCTCTCTCTAGTCCCTCACACTCAATCAAAAAATGCTCCAATAAACTCTTCAACCAACTCACACACACAACAAGCTGTCTCACCTCCAACATACCTCCTCTTCCAATTCAACCTCAGACAGTCCACCCTTGTTCTGAACAGCAACACTGAAACCTCCTCTTGCCATATTCCACTTTCCCATTCATTTATCTTCTCCACAATCTGCTACCTGGACATGTATCCTACCTGCTGCCTATCAAGTCTCACCTCATCCATGTACCCACCAATCACATTAAACCACCCACCACTTCCTCCCTCACCTCACCAGCATCAGCTATCCTCCTCATTAACCCATTTTCACCCTCTAACATATGCTTCATGAACAGAATTTTCCCCTTCATGTCTCTAGGAGCCACCCCCATTTTAATGGTGAGTTTGAGTTATTTTGAGTCCTTCAATTGCAAATGGTGAGAAATAAATAATTTTCTCCTATGCTACAATGTTATTTTGGAGAGAAATTATGATAATTTGATCATTTGGGAGAGAACATTGGTTATTTTTGGGGAGAGCTGGAGAGTTTATGAGCCATACTATTTTACTTGGAACAGTGCAAATTATGAGAAATATCTAATTATCTCCTATGCTACAATATTATTTTGGTAAGAACTCTGGATAATATTATCATTTTTGGAGAGAAATTTGGTTATTTTTGGAGAGAGCTGGAGAGACAAATAAAATTTATGTGCAGATATATTTTCCGTCTAAAAATGTATTCAAATATCCTCAGTGACATGAAATGCTAGAATAATAATTTTAGAGCAAAGTGTGTCAGAGCAGTCTCTAATGATCTTCAGTGTCATAAATGTGCAGTCAGTGCTTTGCACACTGGTCATTAATTACAATCTGACTGTCAATTGGGTCAGGCTTCAGTCGAAAGTGAAAAAAAAAACTTCTCTAAAAACTCACTATTTGACCCAGCCAGCTATGCCGGGTGGCAGTTTAATAATATATTATATATGAGAATTTTTTTCAATGATTCATCAACAAGAAGCAACACATTTTTGAGAAAGAACAAATATTCATCTTTCAAATAGTGAACACCATTGTATTTATTATGCAATTCCAATGGACAGTAATAGCTTAAAGAGTTCAGCCTGCCAAAGCTTTTACTTGTCAGAATCTATTCGAAATTACTCACAGTGTACTTCTTTAATATAGTTATGATTTGTTAAATAGAAGATGGCTTTTTGTGAAAGACTATATGCATCTCTTTAGTTAATAAATATGCACCCCTCTACAACATGTGCATCACCCATTTTGATGTTTTAAATTTTGTATATAAAATTATGAAGTTTCAGTCAACTTCTGATTATTGTCTCTTTCAGATCTATATTTATATTGTAAGTGCATACAAACTCTTTTTATAATGTCTATAAACGGTTCACAAAACACCCTCAAAATAGGAACTCGTGATAGTGCTGTAAGTTTATCTATTCACTTCAGTAATGAAATCACAAGTCCTTCCATCTCTTTGTTCTCATTAAAAGATTTTCCATTGAGATTTATCCATTTTCATTTGATTTAAAATATTTATATAAATTAAGTAAATTTAAAATATCTCTCTCTCTCTGATTTCAATTTCTAATGAACTAAACTATAAAATAATTTACTAATTAATTTAAACTAATTTAGAAACTGTTTCCAACTTCTTGATGAATTATCAACATTTTTCTCTATGCTTTTCAATTTTAAATCATTTCTTGTCAATTTAGACTCTTTCTAGCTCCTTGTTAGGTATCATTAGCTTCATATCTAAAAACAATTGGAATTCATTTTTTGACAAATGTGGTTATTTTTTCAGTTGGCAATGAAGCAAACAAATCATGTCAAAGATACTCTGTTGGCTCTTCATCCTAACCTCAATTGTACAGTCGGTAAGATTCTTACAGAATGTTTAGCTTATTTTCAAATTCCTATTCCATATAGGTAATGGTATTTCACTCTAGCTAGCTATGTATAAGAGTAGGTCTCAAGTAAAACAAGAAAAAATTAGCTATTTTAAAGTAGCTCTTCAATTATGGATAAAACTCAAAATATAGAAGTTGTGAAGCAAAATATTTAAATATATACATATTTTATCATTTTTATGTAATATAGGTAAGGTAACAAAATATTTTTTTTTCCTTTGAAGTAATTAAATTTTCACATCTATAATTTTTGATTAATGTGAAGGAACTTCTCTTTTTCCTTTAGAAATGAACATTTTCATGTGAAAGGCCATTGTATTAGGATTAATTTTTACTGTAAATATAGTAATCTATAAAGAATGAAACAACAAATTTTTTGAACTAAAAATCACTATTTTTCAAAATAAGATAAAAGTCCATAATTTAGAATAGTTTGTAAATTTTCATTTCTTAAACATTTGAATGTTAGCTACAGCTTTAGCTCCTTTTAATTCTCTCATTGCTTAATTTTAGATATTTTATAATTAATTTATAAATATAATATAAAATTGAATTCGGGTAGGTTCGGTGTGAAACAAAATTGGCATCCATGGTAGCTACCCGCAGGAATCATGAATGCCAATTAATACAAATATTAACTAATTATTATATCTATATAGTTTTATCTTACATATCAGAGAATGTGGAATTATCTGATAACTCAGAACTTACCTTAATTCAATTCTATATTATATCTATTAATTAAGCAATCTATTAAAAAATTCATTAGTAATAATTTAATTTGTACTTCAGATTCCATGAAAACAACTGGAGACAAGAAGTTGGATGTAGCTCTATCAAAGGTTGGCTCCAAGGCTCTTTTCACCAAAGAGTTGGAAGATGCTCTGAATCAAAAACAAGTCCACATTGTTGTACATTCTCTAAAGGTAATCTTAACTAAATAAGGAATTCTTGTATCTGGTAAAATTGCAGTATCCAGTCGTTACTCTAGTGTACCCATTCATCTATATCGGTATCGTGACGCTAATTTAACAATGTAATACAGCTAACTTTTTATTGAATGTAGAACTGAAAATAATAATTTTCTAATACACAATGAGTAGCTAGCTACTTATAATTATATTCTCATTTTATCAGGACTTGCCAACACAACTTCCTCCTGGTATGGTTATAGGAGCTATTCTTGAGAGGGAAGACCCAAGGGATGCAGTTATTCTACACCCTAAACATAAGGGAAAGACTTTGTCTCAACTTCCTGAGGGATCAATTCTAGGTATTTATTGCCATTCTAAGAGTTATGCACAGAGAGGATTTTCGGGGTTTTGTTGGGTACTTTTTTTGAAAAATACTTTTGCGCTAGGATTTTTTTATGCTACTGTTTGTAATATACTTTATGTTACAATGTGAGAAGTTTAAATTAGGATTTTGAGGTTCCTCAAAAAATTCAATTTTTTAAAGATTATCCTATTTTAAATACATAAAAATTCCCGTAAAAATGTATATTTAGTTGAATCACTGTTTTAATTATGTACTACAGAAGTATATCAAACTGTCAGTTGATTTACAAAATGATTAAAGTATTTTTATAGGTTCCACACTTAAGTCAATTTGATGATTTTTAGTATGATTTTTCAATCATACTATTGAATTTGTACAAAAAATTGATTCCATACTAATTAAATCCAAATATTAATTTGTACTATTTAATCACTCTGTGAACTTGATCATATTAGGCTTCCAACAAATTGTTTCCCCACAAATGATGGAAGAATTAGCATTATTTCATATCTTTTAATTGTTTTGAGGAACCTTTAAAAATCGTCACAAAACATAAAAAAAGTGGTATCTTGAAAACAAGTTGCAATTGACTATTATATTCGAAAAAAAATTGTTACACCTCTGTGAACATGCTTCTCACTACAAAGTATATAACTATTAATATTTATTTCATTTTGGCGATAGTGTTGGTCTTGTACCAGATGTAACACCACATTCAATTAGTTATTTCATGTTTGAATTTTTAACAGAAAATTTTGGAGTTTATTTTTGAAGTAAAATACTGCTAGAATAGAGTAGCATTTTTAAATAGAATAGAATTTTAATTTTCAGGCTCCAGCTCTGTGCGCAGAGTGGCTCAGTTGTCGCGTCATTACCCGCAGTTGAAGTACGAGAGCGTGAGAGGGAATCTCAACACCAGACTCAGGAAGCTGGAAGAGGCTGATAAATATTCAGGACTCGTTCTTGCTGCTGCTGGTATTCACAGACTGGGATGGAAACCCAAAGTGGATCAGGTGGTTACTGAAATAGTTTACTAATCAGTAGGTTTGTTCAACTTTGTTTTAATGATTGGCTAATTTTTTTTTCTATTTTCGCACAGTATTTCAATCTACCTAGTTACGTATAATAATAGGTCTAGAGTAAAATTAATTGATTCAGAATCTAAAATTAGCTCCTTCCTTTAATCTCCTTTTCTTCTGTCACTGCTCAGTACCTGAATTCAGAAGACTGCCTTCACGCAGTTGGTCAGGGGGCCATAGCTGTGGAGTGTCTGGAGAATGACTCCTACACACAGTGTCTACTGCATGCAATGTGTCACACTGACACTTTACTGGCAGTCATTGCTGAGAGAACCCTAATGGCTAAACTGGAGGGGGGATGTTCTGCACCTGTAGCTGCCTCTTGTCAGGTCAGTAATAATTAATTCTATCACTTTATTATCTGAATTTTTGAGTACTGAGAATACTAAAAATTTGTTTTGGGAAAAGTTATGTCAACATTTTATGTGGGAGTAGAATTAGGTAAAAAGTTTTCAATTCGTATATTATGTCGTAGCTATATTAAAATATACTCAAGAATTTTTTTTTGTGGAAGATAAAAACACTACCACTTGTAAATATGCATTGATCATTATGAATATGAAATAATGAAACTCACCGACTTTCATCAATGAGTTTTACTAATAGAGATTGCTATGGTCTAACTCTATAGTTCGTATAATTTCTATTGTTTTGTAACTTTTGTCTGATCATTGGGGTATTAGTTTACATCGTGTTTTTGCTTGATCATCATCTGTTACCAACTCAACTTTTGCGTTAAAGTAGAATAAACAAATAGTGTACAGTTAGTATCGATTTCTGCGAGTGTGTTCAGCTATTAGGGCAGATAGGATGTCATTCGGTACCTACGAGTCGCTACGTTAGGAAGTACTGTGTCGGTGGTGAGTGAGTAGGCCTAAATGAAGTAGGCTCTTATGCTAAATTTGGAAAGAGATTATAATTTACCTCTGAATTATGAGAGATAGTTTCATTCCTTCTTTGTTAGTGGAATATAATAGAAAGTCGGGACAGTGAAGGTAGGTTGTGAATATTTCTTATAGATTTAATTATGAAGCAAATGCTTGATCTATTTCTTTTCTGTTAGCTAACTGTAATATATTATATAACATTAGTTCTACAAATTTTAGTTATTTTCTATTAATTTAATTCATGGTAGAGGGGGCATTTATTTCTTGTATCGGAAATGAACTTGGTTGTAATTGGAAAGTAAATTGGTGTGCCGTGTTATATTTTAACCCATTTTTCATCCCTTTCTAGGTGGAGGGTGATAGAATAACTATCAAAGCTGGAGTTTGGAGTCTGGACGGAAAGATTGAAATTATTGAAGAAATGTCAGATACTTTTTCTCAGGACAATAGAAACTCTAATAATCAACTTGAAATGAAGGATAACCACAAAGAGCCTTTGAGCAGTCCGTATAACATTGGCAATCTGGCTACCATTGGAGATCCTACAAAGTGTCCAGTGCTCCAAAAAATGACTGAGAAGCAGAGCATGTCTTTTTCTGGTGCAATCCAAGGATGTCCCGTGTTGAAAGGCATCGTATCTCACCTCAGCAAGAATGGAGCAGCTGCTGTATCACACGGCATGCCTGAATCACACATGGAGATGATTCAAAACTCTCTCAATGGCAACACTGTTTCTACCAACGGCAGAAAACGTTCTGCTTCCTCAGAAAATGACCCTGTTTGTGCCAAGAGAAACAAAGTGTGTGAAGAAGGCGTGCAAACATATGCAGGAGTAGTTCCTCCTACGCATCTCAGGGCTAAAGCCATGACTGCTGAGATGTTGGGAATTGCTATTGCTGACGCACTCCTCAGGAGAGGTGCGGCCAAAGTGCTGGCTGAAGCCAAGGTCCTGAATACCATGGAGGCACCCAACACCAAACCAACTACCAAACAATCCTGATGTTACCTCATGCTAGCTCTCAAGTATGTATTCACAAGGACGTATATCAAGTGCTTAATTTTAAACATCTTGAAGTTTTTAGCTGAAGATGGAGGTTACTATAAAATTTAACGTTGTTCTCCTTACAATTTTATACTGTTTATTTAATGTTAGCTGTGATAGTCCTTATGATATTAATGTATTATATTTTTGTCCAATTAAGAACAATTTTATCATGGTTTGAAATAGATAGATAGTGTATATTAACTAAGGGGTTCATGTTTGCATTTAAATTACAAATTTCTGTGAGACGCTGTGCTTAGCTGGGTTTATTTCTTCCTGCTTGTAGGTGCACTTTATTTCTCGGTATTTACTAACTTACCATGGTTAGACAACTCTATATCTGTTCATAGTCATCAGTGTTATGTACCTGTTTTTTTGGTTGTACTGTTCAGTTACCTCTGAACAAGTGGTAATTTAAATAACTTTGTTTCCAATACTTGGTCTATGATGTCTTACTATGGTAAATAATATCTGAAAGGTAACGACAGTGCATTTGAAACAAGTCTGTAATTAATCATACCAACACAATTATAAATTGGATGTGCTCTGATTAATTAGTAATATTAAATTGGATTTAATTTATATGAAGCTTTTAAATTACTTAAGGACTATTTATGGGTATATGGAAGATCTTTAAAAGACCTAAATTGTATTAATGTTGTGGACTTGTGTCTATGTCTACTAGCTACATAATCTGTATTCTAAGATCTTTTCTATAGGTGGTTCTTAAGTATTCTTTTAGAGAGAAGTGCTCTTCTCTGGAAAATCTAAAAGGTCAATTATAGATAGCCTGATGAATGGATTCAATCATAAACTACCTAATTAATATCTTGTATCCTGTTACAATGGTGTACATATTTTGTTGTGTATCAGCTAAGTGTTGCAATATACTGTTATTTTTCCTGTTAGATGAATAGCCTGAATGCCGCTTGTGAACTAAAGAGACTTTATATTTAACCATCTTTTATTTCAACATGATAATAGACAGCGCATGAATAAGGACAATTATTAATGCGAGAACTAAATAGACTATATTTACACTAGCTAATGGTTTTTACAAAGATAGCACACGCCATATTAATTATGCTACATTAAACTTAAAGAGTAACCACTTGGATGTTAACAAGAAAATAAGCTTCTTTACTATCAGACTAGAAAACATTAACTATATTTAGTTATTTACCTTCTGTAATTTAGTGCTAAAGTAAAAACAATCTGAGAAAACTTCAGGTTTTGAGACTAATATCCTCAATACTTTAACATTCCATTTGAGAACAAGAACTAAAATTATGAGTATTGCAGCTGAAGTGATGCAGACATTAGGACTTCATTGATTTAGGTTGAGGAATCTGCACATACTTTGATGGCACTTGAAGAACAACATGAGCATCATTTTTAAATACCCTGTCAAAAGGAGCAGGATTTTTATCAAAGAGAATAGGACAAAGTTCAGGTTGGTTATTAGTTTTGTACTCTGGTTTTTCACTGTCCCACAGATCTACCATGGCACAGCCTGGCTTATGTTGATCAAATTTGAAGCACCACATTCTATCTAAAATAACATAGTTGATTTGCATGCCGTGCAGTATTTCGTAGACTTCATTGGCTGGACTACGACTGAAGACACTGTACACCAGTCTGGTTCTGAGTCTTACCTCCGCAGTCTCGTAGTGAGGGTGGTTAACCACAGCTCTGCCAGTGGATAGCATCACATTGCCCATTGTAGACATAGAGCCAGCAAAGACTGCGTCAGGAGCAGTGTTAGCCTTGGTCCACTCTAACAACTCCTCCAACTGTGGGTTGGAGTACTCACCTACAATAGACCTCTGTTCTTGGAGATTCTTAACACCATGTATTGACATAGCACCAAGTAACCCAAAAATGATCATTAATCTCTTCTTTTCATTTGGCATAAAAATTTGCCAATAGGATTTCACGGATATTAAAGACGCAAGAATGCAAAGCTGTGGCACCATGAAAAGTTTCAGTCTCATGACTAAAATGGCCATTCCCAAATAGACAGCCATAACAGCAATATTGTACAGCACTCCAACGTCAACTCCCAACCAGAGTTTCAAAGGTCCTTTGGAAGTTAAGGATTCTCTGAAATTCTCTACAAGTTTTTTGAAAATATAAACTATAACAGCACAGATAACTGCAATGACTAAAGGGACGAGCAATGTGTATGTTAATTTGTAGTAAGTGCTTAAAGGAAGGAAATCGAACTCATCAGCACATGTGTACAGCTTCGTGTGGAAATCAGAGTAATTGGAATACTTAGTAGAGAGTAAGTTGTAAATATGAGTATCTTCCTGCTGACCCAACCAAGCAGCAAATTCTGCTTTCATTGCAAGAGTTGACATGAAGATGAAGCTAGCTTGCAAAGTTCTATTGTAAGGTGCCGGTAGTACATTGAAGATATTTTCAATGAAAATATATAGAGCAAGGACAGCACAAATAGAAGCCGCTAGCATTGATGTGAGAAGCATTCTATTAGTGTACATCACCACGAGACTGTGCAGAAAGCCAGCAGTGATACCCATGAGAACTGTAATGAGAGGACCGTCACTAACTGCCTCTATGGTGTACAAGAGGTACACTGTTATTAGGGACACCATCAATGTGTACTGAGAAAACTGCCAAAAAGATATATATAGAAAACAGGGCAAAGCCAAGAGTATTATGTCTGTGTAAGCTCTCTTTTTTGCAGTTTTCCTGACTATCGAAGTTATTAGTATGTTGACGAGGAGGGAGAAGGGGAAAGCAAAAGTTTCACGAAGAGGAGGGGTCCACATCACCCTAGTGGCTTCAGAATGGTTGTAGAAGAAACAAGCAATGCTGATCATACCTCCTAACAAAGACTGAGACAGCAATGCGCCCGACAGAAAGATGAATGCGGCAGTGAGACCTGCCATTAGAAAGGCACATGTCACATAAAAGTTCATAGGGTCACCCAAACCTACACAACTGAGCACTTTAGGCAGTGGGTGAGGCCTCTGGATCTGCCAGCACTGGATCAGCTCAACGTCAAGCCACTTGCAAAGAGACATGAAGCTTCTGTAAGCACCAGCAATGATCATCTGAAACAAGTGGAAATCTTCAGAAATATATAAAATCAACTGCATTACAGCTCAGCCCATAACTCCCTATTATATTTTTAATTTAATGATCAACTTCAATCTTGAAATAATATATTCACAATGTCAGAAAATAATATATGTTTGAATGACTAAATAATTTCACCCTTGATCAAGTTCAATACAGCATGAAATTAAAATAATGGCTATACTCGACACGAGCTGATCCCATACCTCGGGTAGAATATTAAAACGCTCCATACTGTTGATGACTGATGGGAACTCTGTAGCATTATTCATCTCTAGTCTGTTGAGGCCATGTAGAAAAGTGGGTGCTTCAACCAGAGTTTTGTAGTGTGAGTAATAAAATCCCTGAAGCAAGACATTTACTATTATTGACAAATTTTAAAAATTGATTTAATCATAGCTACATAATTTAACTATAGTGACAGTGTATGAGCAATCCTTTCTCACCATTTCTGTCCTGAAAGTCATTTCCCTTTCAAGAGTGGATAGATGAGAGAAATGTCGGTCTCGTTCAAACATGGAAGATGTGTGGAGGAAATTAGCGATAAAACAACCTAGAGCTGAAAAGGGAAACAATTTTAATAAAGTAGCCAATTCATTTTGTACATTAGGCCTAGGTATCCAATGATCAGTTGTAATAGACTTTATATCAAGAATATTATTCCAATAATCTTCAGTTCTTGTCACATGAATATATTGTTAATTCTCAAAGGAATATGAACATATTTTGCATAAAATTTACACTTTTCATTTCAAATGTCAGTTTTGATATTTTATTACCAATATAGTTAGAGAGAATAGAGATAAGAAAAACTTACCACAGAAGAATATGTATTTGTTGGTAAAATAGGTGTCCATGCTGCTGCTGCTTGCATTGGCATCTAAATTTCTTTTGGAAGACGAGGCAGTCTCCTTACTTTCTTCAGTGCCTTTGGCTTGGCGAGAGTTGCCTTTATTCTTATTCTTGCCAGATGCCATGATGGTGATTCACTTAAATCTATCTCAAGCAACAACAAACATCCAGAAATATATTAAATAGCATCAAAGGAGATTAAAATAATAAAATATGCAGGCGATCAATTTACAAGGAGATAGCTATTAATGACATGAGCTACATCTCTGTGAATAGATGAGGATAACTTTTCTGTAACATAATTCATTCACATATCTATATGACCTAAATAGTAGTAGTAGCAGCCAAGTAGAAACAAATAGGGTAAAGCAGGCTAATTGCAGAAAAATAATTGCTTAAAACACTCATTAAACTAAAAAAAAATTATAACAAGCATTGCACTTTTGATAAGCAACATTTCAATATAGATTCAGTTCAGTAGGTTTCAGTAGGGCCGCAGTTGGAAATTAAAGGTCAGAAAATACTAATTTAAATAAATTCAAAACAGACATTACTTCATTCCCTAGATAGGGTAAGGCAGGGTAATTTGATACAAAATTGAGGTTTTTGCATAATTAAGAACTGTTGTAATGGAATGCCTTAATTAAATACTACACTAAATTGAAAACTTAACTACATTATATGCCTATACTTTTGCAGGTGATAGCAGTTGTTATTAAATCTCAAACTGATCTCAGTAAGGGTGGGTAATATATCAATCATTACATTGTGAACTGTTTAGCAGTTATGTTCTATAATTTGCTACTATCATTGTATTGTTCATGTTTTACAAATAAGTAATATAATTTATAAAAAATTGTATTATGGTATCAAAAGTATGCCAGATCAGATGGGACCTGTCAGAGTAAAGAGGGTATGTGTATTTAATTGGTTAATTACGTATGTATTTCAATATAATGATTAGTCATATTTAAGGCATCAGATATACACTCCTGAACATCATCATAAAACATATGTTAATTAATCTAGAAGGCTTAATGCATATGTTTGGAGAACAAGATGAAGCGGAGAGGAGAGGTATAGTGCTGAGGATGTGGAGGGCGAGAGAGAGGATGATGAACGTGGAGGAATGAAGAGGTGGGATGACTGAAGCGGACGAATAAATAGAACATGAATCTGTGTTGCAGGAAGAAGACTGCAGACCTGACAGCAAAGGAGACCTCTGCAAATATACCTCATTGGACATTGGACATATGGCACTACTTTATAAACCATAGTAATAATATACATGCAATCTTTCTGATATACTTTCACTTTAGCTATAGCTATCATTAATGATTCAGGATCTTGGCTATTGATTTATGTAATAATTTTATTAAATATGTTCTTCAATACACCCCATGATGATAATTTGAAAAAAAAAATCAAATTATCCCACATTTGGTAATTGATAAGACTTTATTTTTCAATTTTAAATAACTCATATATTGACAACTTCAAAAGGTGTTCTGTAAGATTTTGTAAAGATTTTTCTAACTGTTAATGATGGTACATAAAACTAATTGGATGAGAACTAGATCTGAAACATTGAGTAAAAAACTGCAAAGATTTTTCTTGCTTTCTCTGTTCAAGTCTTATGTTATAAATTCCCCTACAATTTTTATAATTTAATGTAGGTAGCATCATGTCTTTCAAATGAAACTATTCTTGTTTATAATACTCTAAAGTGTCCTTTTTCATAAAAAAACCAAGGAAAACAAAATATGATTGTGAATTTTCAAGATATAAGCTTATTTAAATTTCTATTGGTTAAAAAATCATGTTTTATAGAAACAACCATCCAGACATTTTGATACATAATTCATAATAATAGTTTATTAATAGTAAAACTATACATTTTTTTAATACTTCAAAGTGACCTCTTTCATGAGACCAAGGAAAGCACAGTCCCATTATAAGTTTTCTTACAATTGTATGGAAGTATGTTGTTGTTATATTAAATGTGGTTGTTTTATTTTATTTTATTCTAGAAAGGAAACACCCACTGACAGCATGATTTGTTTATAACTAAACTAGTATACATGTTTCTAATACTCTCATCTCGTGTATCTTTTATTTGAGATCAATTGGTAATTCCACTCAGGAAAGTGGCATTTTCTGATGAACTAATTACTCTGTTGGAGCTTAGCAAACCTTAAAATACAGTTTTAGCCTCTAAAATTCATCTGTTAGCCTAAGGTATTTTCCAGAGTGGATAGATATCAATCAGATGGAAACTTTTTGATAGTCATTCAAAAATTCTTGTATCAAATTACCTGGTCTTATCCTACTTAGTTCTGAGTTCTCAATCAATGATTCAATTTATTATTACAACCCTTTAGCAAAAGCCATATCATAGACTATTACCTATAGAGTAGGTCAACTGTCAGTTATGTTATAGATAGAGTAGGCCAGTCTGAAAAGAATGTCTCCACAGATTCAGGATTATTTGCAGGAATTGGGATATGGGTGCAGAAAACTTGCAAATAACATGGGAACATAGGAAATAAATAGGCTTTGAACCCAGATTAATGAATCATTAATCTTCAAATCCTGTACTACTTTTCAGACTGGAGAGTAGGTTACAGCCTACAGGTACCAGTTTCCAGACTGGGAAATTGGTAAAGTGTATGTGTACGGCAGTACTTAGAGATCTCTTATTCTGTTTGTAGCAAAATTGATGTAAATATAGGAATTAATTCGGAAGTGTTCATAGTAAAATTAATATAAATATAGGATTCAAAATTAGAGAATATCCCAAATATCTACAAACAGTTTTGAATTTATTCATATAATTTTACTAACTCTAATGGTTAGAAGAATTGAAATTGCCTTACAATTTTGAATTAGGTAATTCATATGCTTCCATCATTTCATTTTAATTGACTTAATTCTGGCTTGGAAGATTTTAAGCCAATGGCTCGGTATATAGAATCACCGAAACGGACCGATTGAGTACCAAAACCGTAAAACAGACCAATTGGGGATCATATTGGACCAATTGAGGTTCAAAACGGACAGATTGAGTTCCAAAACGGACAGATTGAGATCCAAAACGGACCGAAGGGGGACCAAGCCGGATCTAATCATTGGTCTAATCACCGACATGTCGGTGGAATTTACCACAAAATACAGACTGGAAAGTATTTTTTGAAGAATAATTTCCGGCTTATAGGATATGAGCATTCAAAGTAGCTATTATTTTTTTTCCAACATAAGTAGGTAGTAGCTATTATTAGTTGAATAACTCATTCTAAATATTATTTTTCTCTAATGTATAGTACTAACTATCCAGTCTGTATTTCATTATTTTTCCCCTTCAAAATAATATTCTGGCAAAGTTGATGGATTTTTAGCTATTTATTCCTATGTTACCAATACTTTTCGGTGGATAAATTGGGAAAATGTTGGTGGATTAGCCAAATTATTGGAAATTTATGGTGGATTTTTTCAGCTTTTTCAAAAACTGTTTTTTAGGAACTAGCCAACTTAGCTCTGTTTCGGCCCAATCCAGATTGCATTAGTTGTTGTCTAAGAGCCGCCATTTCACCAACATGTTATTTGAAGAGCCATGGGGATATCATATCTGAGCCGTGGGATAAAATCGCGAGCTGTGGGATAAAAAATGCGAGCCGTGGGATAAAAAATGCGAGCCGTGGGATAAAATATGCAAGTCGTGGGATAAAAAATGTGAGCTGTGGGATAAAAACTACAAGCAATGGGATATAAAGCGAGCCGTGGTGGAAGGAGCAATTACTACTTAGATTTAGTTACTTATTAACAGACCGGGAAATTTTTGATCAAGTGAAAATTCACCTTTGATGAGCCGCAAAGTTTTGAAACTCTATATAAATGTCTTTTAGAAGACCGCGAGTTTCAAAAAAATTCACAAAGAATGCAATCTGGGGCCCAATTAGATCCGACTTGGTCCCCATTCGGTCTGTTTTGGACCCCAATCTGTCCATTTTTGGGCCACAATTGGTCCAATTTGGTCCCCTATCGCATCGGTACGTTTTGGTTCTCAATCAGTCCGTTTCGGTGATTCTATGTACCCCCAATGGCTCAATGAGTCAAAATTGGCTTATAAAATTATAATCTGTCATCTGACAAGTGACAGCAGTCAGCAGATAGCCTTTTAAACCTGGAGCAAAGTATGTTTTAGCCAGGAGCAGTGGCATTGGACCTGATAATGCGGCATCTATCAATCCATGGACCATCTGTAATAATGATACCCAACTAAATAATCCAAACTTCCACTTTGAATATAAGTTCTATGTATTTGCTAGGAGATACCTAGCTAAGCAGGGCCATCTTAACCATGTTTCAAAGGCTGGAAAATTGTAAGCCAATTTTTGAGCCAAAATTTCACAAAAATTCTGAGCCAAGCCAATTTGACTCATTTTTTGAAGATTTCAAGCCAAAATTAAAATGGGAACATAGAAATTAATTCAAAATTTAAAGCCAATTAGACATATCTGAGATGTAACCATTTCAAATTTAAGCCAATTAATTGGCTTTAACCGACACACTCTTATACATAGAGTCTTAACATAAATTTAATGGCATATAATTTTAAAGGAGTGTACTTCTTGTTCATGCTTCCTGTCAAATGTCCATGAGATGGGGCATGACACTCAATAGGTGTCGACCGGGTGTAGGTCCTAAGCCCCCCCCCCCCCCCGGTCAAGAGCCCCCCTAGGTCATAAGCCCCCCTGTTTTTAAATCCTTATTTACCTATACTATTTAATCCTTATTGACACTTATGTAGTTCATTACTGAATAGACATAAATTATATGTATATCGGGGGGCGCGCCGCCCCCCGAACCCCCCTGCCAGGACAGTCAGGTCATTAAACAATCATGAAGTGTGCAGTACAACAAACTAGCAGATACAACAAACTACATTAGCAACTCTCAGTTATTTCTATCTAAGTAATTCTTCATTTGATTAACTAGGTAAATAAGGATTTAAAAAAAACAGGGGCTCATGACCAGGGGGCTTATGACCTAGGGGGCTCTTGACCGGGGGAGCTCTTGACCGTACCCCGTGTCAACCATGTCATGGCACTGCCTTTAATTCCCAACTTCCTTTAATTTTAAGTTCCTTGGACAAAAATCTCTGGATGAATAGAGGAAATAAACTCATAAGGCTCGTTTACACGAGGCTAGTTTACACGCTGCTAGCTGGCGAGTGAGATAGTGATGATGACCCATAGGGCCTTGTTACATGGTGCGAGCAAACGTGCGAGTTGGCCTAGCCAGTTACTGTAGTGCAGCTACTCGCTCAGTGTAACCGCATCAGTCGAGTAACTGTTATGGATATTCAATGCTATGAACATTCAGCTACTAGCATGCGAGCACAGTGGGGCAGCTGCTGTCCACTGTCACGACAGAAACTCGCACCGTGTAAAGGCCCCCACACACTACACGATCCACGAGCCGAGCCTTAGCAGGGCCTCTGGCTCGCGCGAGTCTACTTTGCTCGGCTCGGGCTTTCTGCCTGTCCACACATTACACGAGCCGAGCATTAATTTGAAAGTTTTTTCAATGAGATAGGTAATACCATGCCAAGTAAAATAGAATGTCTCATAAACTCTCCATTTGTCTCTCAAGCTCTCTCCAAAATTCAACAAATTCTCTCCAAAATGATCAAATTTTCATAAATTCTCTCCAAAATAACATTGTAGCATAGGAGAAAAATAGATAAAACTCGCCATTTGCATTTGAAGGGCTCAAAATAACTGTCACAAACTCGCTATTAAAATGGCGAGTTTGGACATGCTTTATTACTTGGATACCATGGACATGGAAATTTATTTACATGGAAATTTATTTACATGGAAATTTATTTACATGGAAATTTATTTACATGGAAATTTATTTACATGGAAATTTATTTACATTAAATTTATTTATATGAAATTTATTCACATGAAAAAAAAAATATAGCTATAGCTAAGTTTTTTTTACATAATTCGTGTTGTCCGTGTTCGCACGAGCAAAAGTATTTCCAAGCTCAGTGATTTGTTGGAGCGTCTGGACCATAAGTATCTAAAAGCTGAGCGGCGCACCACATTACGGCGCACTACAATACGGCGCACCACTGTACTTTCTATTAATGACCTCAAGTTGAAAAACTGTTATGTAGTTTGTTGTATCCGCTAGTTTGTTGTTCTGCACACTTCATGATTGTTTAATGACCTGGCAGGGGGGTTCGGGGGGCGGCACTCCCCCCGATACATCTACCTAACGGCTAACTGATAAGTTTTTATTTACATCTCAGACTGAAAGCTTACAATAGTTACCCCATAAAATTACAATTACTGTTTTCTATGATGAATTTTATTTTCTATTCCAAATTAAACATCTCAATCAAATAATTAAACTGTGTAGTATAAACATTGGATTCAGGTACCAATTTGATACGACAATTACCTATCAAATTCACTCCATTTGTCATTAATCTGTATTCAAATTACCTATCTAATAGAATGTACAGTGGTGCGCCGTAATCTGGTGCGCCGTACTGGTGTGCGCCGCTCAGCTTTTAGATACGTATCGTCTGGACGGCGCTTTAGCTGACCGCAGGCTCGGCTCGTGCTATTTATTTTACACCCACACACTACCCGAGCCGAGCCACGAGCCAAACCAAATATCTGGAAGTGACAGATCAACACGAGCCGAGCCACGATTCTGATTGCGCGGCTCGGCTCGAAGTGCCCACACACTAGGTACACGATCTGGCTCGGGGCTCGGCTTGTTTGCTAAGGCTCGGCTCGTGTAGTGTGTGGGGGCTTTAACAAGGCCTATACTCTTTTCAACTAGCCAACATGAGGACACGAGGCGAGTTCACTAGAAGCTTGTAAACTCGCCAGCTTGTAGCGAGTAAACTAGCCTCGTGTAAACGAGCCTTAAATACCTAAAGTACCATTTCAAGAATTAATCTGTACCTATGCCACCTCGGTATAGGTACCGTATAGCTACACAACAGACTTATTAAAGTATTAACTTGGCAATGGCAGCAAGGAAATTTTGCAGATAGTTTCTCGTTTACAACTAGTTTTAATAACCTAATTCTAGAGGGAACTCCGCATCTACCGGTACGAAATTTTAGCGAGTATTCAGCAACTAACGTTAACACCGCTAGATTATTCTGAAGGTAATACCTTTAGAAGATAAACTCGTTAGAATTTTCATTTTAAACATCCTGATGTATCTAAAACAATCAAAAAATTTAATATGTAGACGAAACATCTTTTTGAATTGCAAACGAAAATTTTGACTTAAAAAATTATGCCATAATCAACAAAATAGATATTACTGGATATCTGCAACCTAGAGGAAATCCCGTTAAGATAATTAAAATTTTTCGTTAGTGTTATTACACGCATACTAATGAATTTCTAACATGAAAATTAAATCATATATTAAGAAAAGACTCGCAAATGCTGGAAAATGTATATTTAAATTGTTATATAGTTAATTCCCTAGAAATTTCCCATGGAGTGTGGCAATACTGTGACATCAAATCATAAAATAAAACATCGGTTCATGAGCATAACGAATTTATGAATATATATATTTGATATATTAAACAACTGCACTTTTAAAATACAAAAATGTCCATTAATAAAATAATATGAAGCATATAGTTGATAATATTCCAAATATATTCTCAGCTTTCCCTTCATAAGTGGAAACACTCAATCTGTTATTGTTGAATTGCCCGGCAATGGCGACTGTTTGTGAACTGCAGAAAGGTGTGCGTCTGTGCGATTGTCAGTCTGGTCAATTTACTCTGCGTATATAACTGCATTTTCTTGGTGCTTTGAATTTACTTCTATTCACAATCTGTAATACATTTATCGTGTATTAGTTAATGGAAGTACCATTGAGCGAAGTGAGTAGGTACTGTAATAAGATTAATTATTGAATTAGGTAGTTCTAAGCGAGTGATTTGCACTTTAGCAGGAGGCTTAAGCCTTAAGGTACGTTTTGCATGAGCGATTGTTAATTGCGATTATCGCTGATCACAAGTTCAATGCTATTCCTCTGGAACTGTTTTCAAGTGTTTTGCAACCCAGTCAAATTGCAACGAGCGATTATCGCCGAGTTATAATTCAATGTACCTTTAGACTTTAGAGCAATTCGGAAATTCTATTGCTGGACAATCTTCGAAGAGCGATGATCACAACAATTGCCGCTTGCAAAACGTACCTTAACGGTACCTTTTTTATTTTGAATTTCTGTGGGTACCAATTATTGAAGAGGGTTGATTCCAGTCTGCAGAATATGGGACATTTTTAACATTTTCTGTGCGAACAATCCTTAATTTCCTCCTATATTTACATGTAATTTACAGAGAACAGAAGGCAAAGTAGAAGATTTCTTGGAGAACACTTTACCAGTTCCTGCAGTCTGGGGTTGATTCCCAAGTAATAAAGCATGTCCAAACTCGCCATTTTGATGGCGAGTTTGTGACAGTTATTTTGAGCCCTTCAATTGCAAATGGCGAGTTTTATCTATTTTTCTCCTATGCTACAATGTTATTTTGGAGAGAATTTATGAAAATTTGATCATTTTGGAGAGAATTTGTTGAATTTTGGAGAGAGCTGGAGAGACAAATGGCAAGTTTATGAGACATACTATTTTACTTGGGTTGATTCAACACACTCTTGCCCTACCTTGAAAAAGTTGGTAGGTTAAATGCCAGTCTGTATTTCGTGGTAAATTCCACCGACATGTCGGTGGAATTTTTCCCCCTTTCAAAATAATATTCTGGCAAAGTCGGTGGATTTTTAGCTATTTATTCCTATGTTACCATTAATTTTTGGTGGAAAAATGGGTAAAATGTTGGTGGGTGGATCAGCCAAATTACTGGAAATTTATGGTGGATTTTTACAGCTTTTTCAAAAAGTCGGTGGAGACTTGGAGTTTTGTGCACCAAATACAGACCCAGTCTGCAGAAACTGGTAAAGTGTTCGTAGAGATCTCTTATTCTGTTCGTAGCAAAATTAATGTAAATATAGGGATTAATTCAGAAGTGTTCGTAGCAAAATTAATGTAAATATAGGAATTAATCCAAGTAAAATTGTATGTCTCATAAACTCACCATTTGTTTCTCCAGCTCTCTCCAAAATTCAACAAATTCTCTCCAAAATGATCAAATTATCATTAATTCTCTCCAAAATAACATTGTAGCATAGGAGAAAAATAGAGAAAACTCGCCATTTGCAATTGAAGGGCTCAAAATAACTGTCACAAACTCGCCATTAAAATGGCGAGTTTGGACATGCTTTATTACTTGGGAATTAATTCAAAATTGTTCGGAGAGATTATCCCAAATATCTCACATATTCTGCAGACTGGATACAGACTGCTGAGACTGGGTTAAATGCCCCACTAATCGGCACTTTAAGCGACCAGAGTCCGTTTTATCGCATTTTAAATACAATATATAGTGTTAAAACTAAACCCCGGTCAATATTGGAAAAGGAAACTTTGAGGAACATTTTTACGTCCTCAAAAATGCTCTACCTCTTGTTAATTGTTTAAATAAGAAGCTTGTAAACATAAATCCCTTAATTACTAGTAATCGTCATTTGAATTTCAATAATCAGCAGTATCAGTTTGTATAATCGGCACACTCTACCCTTGGCCTTGTTTAAGAGTATGTACCAAGTCGGCAGTCGCCGATTAATTATCGACTTGAAATAAGTAACTTTCACATATATAGACGACTAATGAGCACTTTAATTAGATTTAAAATTAAAATTGGTGACTCATAATCATAAACAGCAGAACCGCGCATCTTTGAAGTTTGTTGAAATGTAAACTAAGCCGCCATTATGTTTTGATATGGCGCGCTCCGCGATGTATAATTGTATATCAGTTTTCTGTGAAAGATCGCAATCCTTTGTTATGAATGATGTGGTCACTACTTGTCATTTTAATTTGATGCTCTGTGACTAACCAGTCTGTATTTGGTGCATGGAACTCCACCGACATGCCTTATATAGGAATAATTCCACCGAAAAAGTCACCATAATTTTACCCATTCCACCGCCATGAGCAGGAAAATTAAGTTGCCTAACCTCCACTGTATGTTAAATTACAAAATTCCACTGACCAGTTAGGAAGAAATCTTTCAGGACAATTCAAACTAGTAATAAAAGTTCATATCAGTGTAATTATTACTTATTACAGTTTAAATCGTAGTATTTTATTTAATTATCAAAATAGAGTAGCTACCTATTACTACCTAGCTAACTAAGTATACTGTATAGCCAGGTACCTAATATCATTTGCCAGTTTGCCACCGAATTCTAAAATTCTTTTTCTGCTTATCTTAAGAATCAGTAGAAAATCAGACAAACTGGTACCATAATATTTTGAGCTAAATGAAACATGAATAATATTGCAAGCTTGTTTTTTGTTTACCTTAATATTTTTCTGATAACATCTTCTACAGTTTTCATCATAATATTTTATTTATTTACTGCAAGATAGTACCTAGGTATACAGAATGATAATATCAATTATCATACTTAGTTTGCTACCACATTTCCAGTAACCATTAAGTACCGTAAAACTATTCTTTTTCTCTTTAGAATCAAAAGAAAACCAGACCATTGAAGTCTCACAGAAACCCTGAATAGCATCTTCGGTTTAAGAATAAAAACAAAAGAAATAGGCTACCTAATAATTATTATTTTAATTATCAATGGCATTCATTCGATACCAATTAAAGTAATAATAATTATGATATTGCTAGTTTCTTTCTTAGGAATGTATAAGACCGAAGATGTGAAACTGATTGATAATTCATAAGTTACCCTAGTACCTATGTACATTTTTTCAGTTTAATATATTTACTCAAAATACCTAATTGAATGAACAGTAATGTTTAAACTAGTGCTTTATAATTTATCAAATTCAAATCTAAATTTTCCGATCGTATTATTTCTTAAATATTAAGCTAATTGTAAATACTTAAAAACATGTACAAGTTCAGACAATTGTCCGGTACATGTCTAGAACCGAAAATCTTAAATTCAAACAATTAGCTGTACTTATAATAGAAAGGTATTTTGTGTTAATTAGGTATACTGTATATTTTGGTTAACCAGTATTCTTAATACTCTGCTTATATTCATTGAATAGCTATAACTTTTTCTATATTTAACCAGTTCAATACATGTTTAAGTGTTAAGAATATCACGTCATCCTGACAGCCATTTTGTTTATTAACTTATTTACGTGAACTTCTGATTTAAATATTTTAATCATACGTTTTTAAAACTTTATAAATTCTTACTTACCTAATAATGATTATGTAATTTCTATTTAAATTGTTATCCATGATACTAAATAAAGAGTTAAAATAAGTAGGTAAATAGGTTTATATTTCTGTGATCGAAAATCTGGAACCGTACAATAATTCAAAGTACCTACTTCCAGTGATTTACGCTATTCCCTTCCAACGATTTAAATACGCTGTACATTAATAAACTTTATTAATGTACAGTGTTATTAAACCTTGGGAATAGCGTAAATCACTGGAAGTAGGTACTTTGAATTATTGTACGCTTCCACATTTTCGATCATAGAAATATAAACTATATATATACTTACCTATTTTAACTCAATATTTTGATTGGTACTATCCATGATACCTCCAGGTATCATGGATAAATTGCCCCAAAAATTTAATATCTGGAGACTGATTGTGCATGCTTTGCAGACTGACGAGCCTGGTCTGGAGTCCCTGTGTAGACACTAGACAGTAGAAATAGTAGAATCACCACACCTAAGATGTAAAATTTTGGTTCATTTTTGAGAATTTCAAGCCCACTTTGGTCTCTGGAAAATCCTTAGGTTGACAGATGAATTTTAGAGGCTAAATGCTGAGGATTATACAATCGTTAATCTAAGTAAAATGGTATGTCTCATAAATTCTCCATTTGTTTTTCCAGTTCTCTCTAAAACCCAGTCTGAAAAGGTCTCCACAGACCCAGGATTTTTCACAGAAATTGGGATTTGGGCGCAGCAAATAACATGGGAACGTAGGAATTAAATAGGACTTGGGCGCAGAATTAATCCTCAAATCCTGCTCTACTTTTCAGACTGGCCAAAAACCATGTTTCAAAGTATGGACAAAGTCGCCAGTATATTGGCGACTTTTGAGGAGTGAACTAGGTTGAAAAACATGTAAATAACAAGTATATCACTCCTAAAATAGTGTCAAGAGATGCACATGCTGGCATGCATCAGACATGAAGCATGAGGATATTTTCAAGTGTAAAATCTTCACTAGAAAGTCAAACTTCTTTTTTAAAGTATCTTAAATGTGGCGACCTGGATCCATTTTCTCACTTAAACTGATGACTTTTGTGCCACACTTTGAAATATGGTCCAAAAATAACCAAATATCACTCCAAAATGATCAAATTACCATAAATTCTCTACAAAATAACATTGTAGCATAGGAGGAAATTAGATATTTTTCGCCATTTGTAATTGAAGGGCTCAAAATAACTTTCACAAACTCGCCAATTCCATGTTTCAGAGGCTGGAAAATAGTAAGCCCATTTTTGAGCCAAAATTTAAAAAAAAATTCTGAGCCAAGCCAATTTGGCTCATTTTTTTAAGATTTTAAGCCAAAATTAACATGGGAACATAGGAATTTTTTCAAAATTTGAAGCCAATTGGACATATCTGAATTTTGGCCATTTGAAATCTGAGTCAATTAATTGGCTTCAACTGACATTCTCTGTAACATGACTCGCCATTAAAATTGTGAGTTTGGACATGCTTTATTACCTGGTCATTAATTTATTACTGTATTTTAAGGTTTGCTAAACTCCAACAGAGAGATTAATCCATTAGAAAAGGCCACTTTTTCCAGAGTGGTTAAGGATTGTTCGCACAAAAAATGTTAAAAATGTCCCATATTCATGATATTCTGCAGACTGGTTCTCTCCCAATAATTTTGAATTAATTCCTATGTTTACATTTATTTTGCTACAAACCCTTCTGAATTAATCCATATATTTACATTAATTTTTTTACAAACAGAGTAAGAGATCTCTACAAACATTTTACCAGTTTCTGCTGACTGGCATTATCCAATCACAATTCACAATATTACTCTCCAGATATTTTATTTCTAAGGCAAGCTCTTTCTTAAAAAATTCAAATTTCTCCTTGAAGTCAATATGACCAAAATTTATAAATTCAACACCATACTTTGACCTTCTCTGAAGTAATTTCACAACAATAAAAGTCAAATTTCTTTCCTAAATGACCAATTTATTAAATGACTTTATTTTCCCCTTTTACATTCTTGTTCAATTTTGTCTTTAAAGTACCTAATTGAATTATTGTTTTCAGACAGAGAGAGTATGTTAGAATATATTGGTTTGTGTTGTTTATATTTATTCATACATTTCCTTATCAGTTTCCATCTTTCAGATCAAAATGCCTCCCGTGGAAATTCAGTGGTGTGACCATTCCTCAGTTCTTCTAGAGTATTTCCGTCAACTTTACGAAGAAGGCAGATTTGTAGATGTAGGACTAGAATGTGAATCGAAGCAAGTTAAAGCTCACAAGGCAGTCATTTCAGCATGTTCACCTTATTTAGAGGGACTACTGAAGGGCAATCCAGCTAGGAGTCATCTCATAAAGTTCAATGGTTATTCTTACAGCAGTTTGCAAGCTGTTATTGATTTCATGTACAATGGCTCAGTGCTCATTGAACAGGAACAGTTGGCTGCTTTCTTGAAGTTAGGAAGAGCCCTTCAGGTGAGAGGAATTCTAGACATTGCTGCTCAGTGTGAAGAAGCTGGACTAACAACAGCTGAAGAAACTAAATCGAATGCCCAATACAGCACTACTGTGCAACAGTCACAGAAAGCACAGCAAAACACAGCCACTCCTACCAAACAAATTGTTCAGAGTGCAGAGTCCAAGAAATATGCTTTCATGCTTGATAAGCAACAGCAGCAGCAACCGTCTCCAAAGAAGCCAGTGACTCAACAAACAGTTATGCGCAAACAAGATGCAGCTTTAAAGGCTCAGCAAGCACAACAAATCCAACAACAACAACAGCAACAGCAAGAACAACTTCAGCAGCAGGAGCAAGCACAACAAGCAGACAGACAAGTAGTAGCCTCTGAGGCTAACACAGTTGACCAAACTACTCTGGAGGAGCTACAGCAGGCATTGGCATCAGGACAGGCACTTCTACAGGCAGATGGAACATCAGGTGATCAAACTCTGCAGATGATGGAGGGACAGTGTGTTGTCACAGGGTCTGGTCAAACTTACGTTGTGGTTCAAGATGGAGATAACATCAGCTTTGTCCCAGCTGAGATGGTGCAGGGGGTTAATGGGGGTCAAGAAATGGAGGATATGGACCCAGTGGAACAGCAGCTAGCTCAGATGGAGGGAGTAGAGGCTGGCGTGGGTAGCACCACAGATGGTACAGAGGGAGCTACTGAAGGCAATGGTGTGGCTGGTACTAATGCTCAGGATCAGATGGTCACTTCTTCTGAAGGTGAATAGTAATGCACATGCTGAACTTTATCTTAGGGTGCAGTTTTTGCTGCTATAGATTGTTTTGGTGTGTAGGCCCTTACCCTTTTGCAATAACCTAATATTGGCACTGCCCATAATTTATTTCTTCTATTAGTTTATTTTGTAGATTTGAAAGTTATGCATTCTGAAATATGGTTTTTTGTCCTAGCATTAATTTGATCAGCTGATTTTGAGACCCATCTAAGCTAGGTATTATTTGCCTACTAAAACTTTATTTTGATAGGAACTGCTGCTCATCCGGACCTTCCAACAGCTTCAGCTGCTGATGAGAGTGTAGCAGCTGGTGGTGAAGTCATGGAGACTATGAGTGTGGTGGAGAGTCTGGTGAAACTGGGGGAGAAGCAACCTGGTGATGATGGAGGTGCAGAGGATGGTGTCACACCTGAGGTAGCATCACTAAACTAATTTAAGCAGTATATCACATTCCATATAATAAAATAATAAGTCATAGGATTTGGATTCTCTACACTTTTTCTTCATTCTAAACTGCCAACTTATTCATTAAATCTGAGGTGGTTAGTTTTTATGAAATTAAAATTGATAATATGGTAGAACTTTACCTTGATATCCATTTAACTAGTTATTGTTTTAGTTTCCTTCTTTATTTAGATAAATCTTCATTTCTCTCTTTTAGTTTGACATTTTTTTTTGCCCCTTTATACTGTCTCCTGCAGTTTTTACCCTTCACTCTTTGCTAAATTTTTATGATTGTGACGTAGCTAGCTCCTTTAATCTTCTATTTCTTTTTGAAGCATTGAAATATTTCTGCAGTAAGACTTTCCTGACTTTCAAGTATTATTAGCTGATGTAATTGACAGTAGTGTTGATAGTAGAGTATTTAGTTTTCTTTACGGTACATACCAGGTTGGTGCAGACATGCCTAATCTCGATACTGCCAAATCGGACGAGACAGAAGATGCAGAACAAAGTGAAGGAAACAAGAGAACAGCTGAGGAAACAGACCAAGATACTGAAAGTAGGTCATGATGCCTTTGTTTGCCAATCACAAAAGTTTCATGCGTTTGTTTGTCAATCACCAAAAAGTTTCATGTGTTTTTTTTTGTCAATCACCAAAAAGCTCCATGTGTTTTTTTTTTGTCAATCACCAAAAAGTTCCATGTGTTTTTTTTTTGTCAATCACCAAAAAGTTCCATGTGTTTGTTTGTCAATCACCAAAAAGTTTCATGTGTTTGTTTGCCAATCACCAAAAATTTAATGTGTTTGTTTGCCAATCACCAAAAAGTTTCATGTGTTTGTTTGTCAATCACCAAAAAGTTTCATGTGTTTGTTTGTCAATCACCAAAAAGTTTCATGTGTTTGTTTGTCAATCACCAAAAAGTTTCATGTGTTTGTTTGTCAATCACCAAAAAGTTTCATGTGTTTGTTTGTCAATCACCAAAAAGTTTCATGTGTTTGTTTGTCAATCACCAAAAAAATTCATGCGTTTGTTTGCAATCTAATATGATGTTTGAAGTAACATCCTAGTAATACATTGCAATAAATCATTCACATTCATCTTATTTCATTTTCAAGTAGTTAGTGCATGACCTATTTTCTTTATTTAATTTGTAAACCTTTAATTTTTTCTTTCCTTATAGAACATCACTATTGTTACTATACTGAGTATATTCATCAAATACTTATTCCTAATAAATGATATGTTGATCTCCTTAACTTCTATTAGCTAACAAAATTGGGAAGAAATCAAGGACAAGAATTTAACAATTATTCATTTTGTGTTATCCAGATTTTGAGGCCATATTGTCTATATTTAATGCCTATAATTATATCATAATAATTTTGAAAGACTTTTTCTTTAATTGTAATAATAGTTTTAATTGATTGACCCTATTATATTTGGAAGCTTGTTTCATATAATTCTAATCAGAGTTACTATTTCATGTGACCATTTCAAATTACACTTTACCTGAATCAAAGCATATTCATTTCTAACTTTTCCAATTAGCTCTAAATAATTTTTACTAATTGTTAAACGTCCCTCCATTCTAAATTGTATTTTCTCTTGAAATTATTAAAGTTTGTAGATCTAAAATTATATATCACAGTTAACAGAAAAGAAATTGATGAAGTATTATTCGCTTCGTAATTAGTTATATAAGAAATATTCACACTAAATCTTCACTGTCCTACTTTCTAATGGATTGAAAACAATAGATGAACAAGGACTTCTATGTATTTAATGGTCAGCTTTTATGGTTTCAATTTATTCTTAGTTTTTTCTTTGCTTAGAAAATCGGAGGGTAGTGCAAAACCACCTTACTGAATTTGAAATGGTTTGCTAATGGTTTTCAGAATTTTATCCTACAAGTTTGTAGTATAGCTACAGTATACTGTGAATTTTATCTGATGTTAATATTGTCATTTAATGAATAAACTAGTTATTATATCTATTGAAATGATCTGTAATATTAAAATATTACTTTTTTGCAGGCATGAACAATGAAGCGAAGATATCGTAAAGTGAGCTGAAAAGGAGGCAGTTACCGTTCCTGCTTAGTGATAATATTCCAACGCAATGTATATCTATTCCCAATGTGTGATGTCTATTCCCAAAAACAGTAATGTCTACTCCTAAAGTAGTGAATGTCTATTCCCAATAGATGTGATGTTTCATTTGAAGCACTGAATTTCTCTGAAGTTTCTTCTCATTAAAGATTGCTTCTTGGCGTATTGTTTTATAGAATAGATTCGCTTAATTCAAACTACTTTTTATATATTCTAACAAGTGTTAATTTGTTTTGAAAATGTAATGAATGTTTGAAATTGATAGTTGTAATGGAATATTGTAGATCAGTTAGTATGAATGGAATACTTCTCACTATAACTTTTTAGGCTGAGTTTCATAAATTCTTTTGGATTGCATGCTTTGCCCTGAGAAATTTCACTATTAAATATATTTTCAAATTGATCATACAGCTAGTTGAAGAGAAGTTCTGTTATTTGTAACAATGGACCTTCTGTTCTGATTCAAGTTAATTATTTTAGACATATTACAAAATAAAGCACACTGGTATTTAGATATTGCAATACATTGCATTAATAATCTATTGTACAAAGAATTAGTTTCTAATGTTATTTTAATAAGATGGTAGCTTTTGAGTTGAGGTGCATGTAATGACTACTACATTCAAAATTTTCTACTCCATTCATCCAGATCAAATTGTTGTGCATACACTAGTAATTACTATTTTCGATTGATAGACAACGATAGCCAAGCCTCGTTATGTAAACTTTTATTTTCCGAAATGTCATTCAGTTTTGTATATATATTGAAAATTACTTAGTTATTTATTTACCTTAACTCTGAAATTAATATTAAAAAAAATTACTTGCGTTCATTACTTCGTAGCTGAGACTATAATTTTCAATTAGTTAGATGAAAATTGCAGGAAATCAGATTTTTATGTTACAGTAGATCTCCTATAAAGAAAATCTAGAGTCCTCTGAGTAAGAGAACTACCTTGTATAGTGAACAATTTTCTTTGGCCTGATATAAATGGCCATTAGTCTACTATAAACTGATGACATAGTCACAGACTAAAGAAAACTTACTCGCTAGTCGGGATAGTTCTCTTCTCGGGACTCGACATTCACTAAAGAGGAGTTCCAATGTATTTATACATTCGGTTGGATAAAAAAGTATAAAGTAAATCAATTTTATATACGTAGAGCACGAGAGCTATGACTAGACCTACATCTTCATTAAACTGATAGTGGAAACTTATTAATTCATAGAAAGTACTTTGTTTATTTGAAATATTTTATTTCGTAACATTTATTCAATTTTGGGTTTTAGTTTCGTTTAATGGTTCCTGCATGTGATAGCCTGGAATTTCATTTAGAAAAATATAGGTATCTACTCAAAAGTAGCGAAATTATCTTTAGTTCTGAGGTTGCAATAATCCGTAAACGAATGAATTAAATACATAGAAAAATATTGGTGCCATACTTCCCAACATATATGTGTGTAGTATGAACATAAGAGTATGATTTTCGAGTCATGTATGCATAACTTCGTTACTTCAGTACTATATGCCATTGACTTGTTGAATATTTCACGAAAAAAATTATGCACGTATGCAGCATATTGTCCCTACATATATTTATATAACTATCAGCAATAATAATATACTACAATAAGATACACTACTCACGACAATTTCTATTTTCTCTGCCACATGGTTTCGAAAGCGGGAAATAGAATTATTGAAATATAGTAAGGGCAATCGAGGTATGTTGTTTGCGTTACGTCATAACAGCAACACTCTAAAATCATATTTGAGACAATTTAAGAACGTAACATTATGAAAACTGTTTATTTATTTCCATTATAAGAAACAGTGATGAATCCAATCATACTTTACCTTAATTTTCTATTAATGTATGTTGCCTTGTTGACGTCATGGTCACAAATCACTATTTGTGACAGCAGCTCACAAAGCTTTTGTATCTACCCTACTAGGAATTCCAATATTGTTAGGTAATTAGCGACAATTGAGTGATTTGTGACGTGACTTGAGCAAATTAATTCGTCAATTGTTTAGAATATGATTTTAAAGAGTTGTTGCTATGACATCTCGCTCACAACATTCCTAGGTTGTCCTTGTATAATATTTCAATTCTATTTTCCTCTTCTAAAAGTAGATGGCGCCACAATGCACTTTTAAAACAGAAATTGGCGACTGTAGTATTACCCTGAGTATACCAATCTTTGAAAATTAAAGGGCCGCAATTTACCTGCGCGACCCTAGTGTAATATCTTTGATATCAGTATTAGAAGAAATTGATAAGATAAGTTCCGAATTATAGATAATTTCTACAACTTCAGATTTGGAGCCGTGTGGTACAAACCGGTGATCTAAAACATTAAAAAGATACATTTTATTTTTGAGGACAATTTGTTTCTGAAGCTTTTGAAATCTGTCTCCAAAATGATCATTGATCAGAATTATTCAAACTGTCACCAATATTAATTAGACGTATATACCTGTAACCTAAGTATAGCAATTAATTGAAACAGTCTCCGAGACTCCAACTCTCCAAGTTCTTGGAACAGTGGAACTTCTAGTCCCCCCCCCCACGGCTGGGGGGGGGGGGCAGCTGATTCTGCCCCCCTACCAGATCATTAATAATCATGAAGTATGCACTATGCAGTACAACAAACTAGCGGATACAATACAAAAAACTACTACTAGGTACAAATACAATGATACATATTACATAACAGTCAATTATGTTAGCCTAGGAATAGGACCAATGTCCATTTGATACCAGTCTGCAAAGTGTGGCAAATCTGTCTCCCAAGACAATTTGACTTTTGAGGACAATTTGTCTCCAAAGATTTTCAAATCTGTCTCCAAAATGAATAGAATTCTGCAAAATGTCAATGTCTCCAATAAATATATCTGTCACGTGCGTTTGAGTGATCTGCAATATCGACCGATTTCGCTGCGCAATCTGTTGATCAATAGTTTGCGCCCAGTCTGCAGAATATGGAACATTTTTCAAAGACTCTCTGCGGGAGTTTTTGATTGAATTTTAGTAATTGAAGATCTCTGCGTCTGCGGGAGATCTTGAATTAATTCCTATGTTAGCATTAATTTAGCTGCTGGAGATTTTGAATTAATTCCTATGTTACCATTAATTTAGCTGCGGGAGATTCTGAATTTGCTACTGAGAGTCAGAGACCAACTGTCTCTCAAATTATAATCTCTGCGGGAGAAGAGACACATTCTGCAGACTGGGTGCACACCCGGAGGGCGTGGTTCTGGAGTCTCTGGAGACACTCCAGGGCTGCTGCAGAAGAGTTTGGGCGCCAGACCGGGGATGCGTATGTGGTGATGGGCCTCATGAGGGCCCTGTAGGTATGTAGTAGGGTCTCCTTTTGGAGACCCCATGTGGTTCCGGCCAGAGCTTTGAGGACACTGAGGCGTTTAGAAGCTCTGGTGATAGCTGACTGGATATGGGGGGTGAAGGAAAGGTGCGTCGAGAAAGTGACTCCCAGGATGGTGGGGGTCCTGCGTAAGGGGAGGAGGGTATCGCCAAGGAAAATCTGTGGGTGATAACGTGACTGGGCTGGGTCAGGGGTGAATAGGGTGACAGAGGACTTTGAGGGTGCGATGGTCAGGTTTTTAGACATTGCCCAAGAGGAGACCTCTGCCAGGCCCTCGTTCAACTCCCTTTCAGCTTCGGGGATGTTCGAGTTGGTCACGGCGAAGGTGAAGTCGCCCGCATAGGAGGTAACTGTTTGGAGGGTAGTGGGGCAATCTGACACAAAGAAGTTGAAAAGGGCCAGAGAAATTACCGAGCCCTGTGGGACTCTGGCTTTGACATGCCGGTGCCCTGATAAGGCGTTTCTGTAAGTGGTCGCCGCCATCCTGCCTCTCAGGTAGGCAGCAAGCCACCTCACCGTGTTTGCACGGAGGGAAGAGGAAGCCAACATGCGGATGAGCGTGTTGGTGTGAATGGTATCAAAAGCCTTCAAGAGGTCAATTGCTGCGGCAATGGTTCGGCCGGGTGGGCGGGTCATATTGAAACCCCTCACGATGCTGTGGGTGAAGGGGAGGAGAGCGGACGTGGTGGAACGGAGTTCACGGAAACCGTGTTGGGAGTCAGAGGAGGGAAGGTGGTCACGGAGCTGAGGGAGCAGCAATCTCTCAAGGACCTTCACAGCTGGTGAGAGCAGACTGATGGGTCTATAGGAAGTCCCAAGATGAAGGGGTTTCCCTGGTTTAGGGATAGGCAGGATGACCGCAGATTTCCAGATAGCGGGAATGTCTGCAGAAGCTAGGGAGAGGTTGTACAGTTTAGTGAGGAAACTGATGCCGGAGGGGCCAAGGTGCTTGAGGTGGTGGATGTTGAGGTTATCTGGGTCCAGTGCCGTGGAGGTACCTGAAACAGCAATGGCGCGGCTGACTTATTGTTCTGTGAACATTGAAGCGGAGTGGTCGAGGGGGTGTGATCGGTGGAGGTTCCTGATGAGCTTGCGGGTGGTAGGGTCGGAAGAGTGGGGGACAGTTGAGGTGAATTGTTTGTTGAATCCCGTTGCTATGTCTCTGTGTGAGGTAACTGGGACGTCTGCGAAAGAAACCGGTTGGTTCGGCGCAGCCTCGGAGCGGCGTCCGGACAGGGAGCGTAAAAGACTCAAAAGGTGCGCGGGTTTCCCCCATTTGTCACCCGATCCAGGTGCTCGGACCACTGCGATCGGGCGTGTTCCCGCAGAGAGCGGGCGATGTCGTCGTTGAGGATCCCCAAGAGGGGAGAAGACGGGTCAGTACGACGAATCTGATCCCTCCTTTTTATCTCCCGAGCTGCTGTCGACGGAATACCAGGGATATAATCTCTCCTGTAGCCAGTCGGGACTCTCATAGCGTCAGCATGCAGAAGGGCCTCTCTGAAGACTTTCTCATCCGAAGAACAGGAAATGGGAAAAGGGGCAGCAGCAAGTATGGACTCCGTGGTGGTTTTATACAGTGCCCAATTGGCATTGCGGAAACTTTTGTAGGATTTTCTCAAGCGTTCTGGGGGAGGGGGCTGGAGGTCTATTTTTATGATGATCGGGAGGTGGTCGGAGCTAAGTCTGGAGAGGCATTTCCACTCAGCCATGAGGGCCAAGTGTCCGGATATGAGGGAGAGGTCAGGGGATGAACTTGGTCCCGCGGACAGGACTCTGGTAGGCGTAGGGGAGTTGAGCAGACAGAAAGGACTAGTGTTAATGGCAGCTAGGAGCTCCTCGCCCCGTCTAATTGCGCGGGCATCAGATGTATGGGAGTTCCAAGTGGGGTTGTGGGAGTTTAGGTCGCCTACGATGGCGGTGTCGGAGTTTTGGTCCAGGAGAGCCGCAAAATTGGGCTGATAGCCTCTTGGGCAGGAAGAGATTGGGGGGAGATAAACATTGATGATTTGGAGAGGGGAATCGTGAAGCTCAATGCTGACGCCGGCCACCTCAGTGGTGCCGTCATTGAGGTGTTGCAACACCGGGCCAGGGTGGGGGTGAATGTCTCCAGCTAGCATCAGAGGGGAATGCACGGGATGATGAGAAGGTGGGGGAGAAGGGTGGGGGGGCCATGTCTCATCATTCATGGTCACCCCAGGGAAAAAAAAGAGACGAGGCATGCCAGTGGACGGGTGCCACCGTTTGACCTCCCCCTGGGGAACCCCAGGATGAGGGTACCCCCACGACGTAGACGCGGTGGCTTCGGGGGTTCGATCGATGGTTGTGCTATCGATCAATGGCTGCGCAAACTATTGATAAACAGATTGTTGTGCAGCGAAATCTGTCAATATTGCAGATCACTCAAATGCGCGTGACATATGTAAACATAGGAATTAAATATGTCTCCAAAGATCTTAGGCAACAATCAACATGGACCGTGCCAGATTGTATTTGTTGGTAAATTCCAATGATATGTCGGGAGATATTCAATTTCCCTAATAAAAAAATTCCTGCAATGTCGGAGGATATTTAGCTATTAATTCCTATATTATCATTAATTTTTGGAGGGGAAATTGGAAAAATGTTGGGAGGACTAGACTAGACAAATTGATGAAAAATGTTGGCAGCTATTTCTCAGATTTTTGAAAAAGTCAGAGGAGTTCAGTGCACCAAATAGAAACTGGCATGATGGATGTGCTTTACAGACTGGATTTGATAGAGCCGTTAGAATGTTCAACATTTTCTGTGTGAACACTCCTTCATTTCCTAATTCCTTCTATACTTTATAATATTTACATGTATTTTCTATTTTGCTGAGGCCTGAAATTAGGTGAAATATTGGATTTAGCCTATTAGAGATAGAGTTTTATCCCAGTTTTATGCTGTCTGCTAATATAAAGATTAATTAAAAAAAATTGCAGAGAATGGAGCATAGACTCTCCCATATAAAAAAAAATATATATTCTGCAAACTGGATGGTAAGTAGTACGGTACCTAGGTAGCCCCCAGGCTGTATTTCATGATAAATTCCTCTGACTTGTCGGTGGTATTTTTCACCCCTGAAAATAATATTCTGTCAAAGTCTATGGATTTTTAGCTAATTATTCTTACGTTACCATTAATTCTCGTTGGCTAAATGAGGAAAATGTTGGAGGATCAGCTAAATATGTTGGTTGATTTCAATTATTTTTTCAGCTTTTTAAGCAAGTCTGTGGGTTTTGGAGCACCAAAAACAGACTGGAGTACCCCCAATGATTGCCAGGTTGAAACTTGATTGACCATTCTGAGAAGTATAACTTAATTTGAAGATTAATCCTGGGTCTAAAGCCTATTCAATTAATTAATTCATTCATATGTTTCCATGTTATTTGCTGTACCCAATCCCCAATTTCTTAAAAAAACTAAAACTCCTGAGTCTTTTGAGACTCTTCTTTTAAAAGAGGAATATTTATTCTTTCTCATTAATCCATACATTCTACAAAAAAAAACTGATAAACAAAAATCCTCATACCTTTTGGTATATACTATTATAGGTAATTATTAAATTGGCTATCATGTTTGACTGTGCCAAATAGAGTATTATCTAGTTAACTTTTGGTTAAAAGCCTGAACCTATTGCTAATAGTGGTCTGAGTGATTGATTGGATGGAGGCTTATTATTTTGAAAATCTATTAGGAGCTAATTATTGAAGGGTGCTGATTAAACATCCCCTTACCCTTCAACCTTGTAACCTTGTTCATGAATCATACTAGAATACTTATCATTTTCTGCAGTCATGAATAAGACTCATTGATTACTAGCTGTTTCACTGTAAGACAGACATGCATTCACAGTTCAATAAAAAAATATTTAACTTCATATAATAATTATCTTTTTTCATGTAATATATGTATATATTTTAGAACATTGCTTACTGGGATGAAGTAAGAGAGGGTCATTTTTTGGGATCACTTGATTCACATTCTGGATGATGATGCCTAGTATCAGTTCATTGTTTATTACACTACAGCACCAAAAATATTGAGTGCATTCTGTTGAAAAAATAATCATCATTATGTTATGAAAATTAACTATCTTAGATATAATTACATTTTGAGTATTGTGGCCATACACAATTCAACTAATTATCTCCACAACATTTTAGTTTTGAAGGTTAGAATACTAAAGTTGTAAATTGAACATCTTTGAGTTACCGTACCAAATATTGTTTATTATGTCTGGCATCCTATCATCAGTGGTGAGAATCTCTCCCAGAGTTCTCTGTGTAAACTCTTCCCTTCACAATGCCTTTGCTGCTTCCATTGCTAGGGCAATGTCAACAGGTAATTATTATTAACTAATATAATAGTCAAGATTAAATTATTTCTATATAATTACTTGAGAAACCATTAATGTAAATTAAATTCGAATGAATTAAGTCTAATAAATTTATTTGATACTAACAAAACATTTATGTTGCAGTGGTGAACAAGGAGTACCTTAAAATAGAGAGAAAAGGAGCAGATGATTGTGTGGCTCTCATTACCTTAAATAGACCAAAAGCTCTCAATGCTCTCTTTGGTCCACTGATGGAAGAGTTGACAGTAAGTCTGGATGAGATAGAAGCTGACCCCAAAGTTGCAGCTATTGTCATCACTGGGAGTGAGAAGGCTTTTGCAGCTGGTGAGGTTTGGTGTGAATTATAATGTTCATAACTTCATTTATTCAGGGTGAAACTTAAAGAAATTTGCTTATACTCTCAATGGTTCAAAGTATAAATATTTTCTTTCCCCAGGTGCTGATATTAAAGAGATGCAAGACAAGGATTTTGCCGCTTGCTACAGTGGAGGCTTTCTTCAGAACTGGGACAGGGTGGCTCACTGCAAGCGCCCAGTGATTGCAGCAGTAAATGGCTATGCTTTGGGTGGTGGATGTGAACTGGCAATGAGTGCTGATATTATCATAGCTGGTGCTAAGGCAAAGTTAGTCTTTATTTAAAACAGTAATACAGTAGCTAGCTGGGTTAAAAGTTACAGGTTATTGGACAGTTTCACATCTTATGTCATGTAAGGAATAAACTTTTTTTAATAATTAGTAAAATAAAAATTAAATAATCATGATTATAATGTTTTTCTTATTTGACTGAAGATGTGAAACTGACCTATAATTCGTAATTTACCTCATGTTATTATAATAAAAAATCCTTGAATAAATGGTAATGATTTTCATTAGGTTTGGTCAGCCTGAAATCAATCTAGGAACTATTCCTGGTGCTGGTGGCACTCAAAGACTCACTCGTGCAGTTGGAAAAAGTAGAGCTATGCAACTGTGTCTCACAGGAGATATGATCTCTGCTCAACAAGCTTCTGATTGGGGTGAGTCTCACCTCTTTAGAGGGCACTCACCGATAAACTCATCAAATTGGTCTAGATTTTTTAAACATTTTTATTCTTGAGAATTTCTTTTAGATATTTTTTAAACAAAACATTTGCTATTTGGAAACTCATAATTCTATTGTATTTTTATTGATCATTTGAAAGACAACTATGTATGCTATTGCCTTTGATATATCAATCCAATATAATAACTAAACATGTTAGAAAAATAATGATGCATCACTCAAGTGTCCGTTAAAGCGTTATGGAAACTTAATGCATTTGTACATTACTAATATAAATATGTTGAATCTCTTTCTATACCACTTTACTTTCATAATCAATGGTGGCTTTGATACCTCTAATTATGTTTAAAGGTATCTAATGTCTAAATCTAAAGTGTGACTGTACCTATTCTCAAATTTCTGATATTAAAATATTTTGTCTGAAGGTTTGGTGAGTTCAGTGCATCCTCCCGAGGAATTAATTAGTGAAGCTATCAAAATTGGAGAGAAGATTGCCTCAAAATCCAAACTGGTAGTACAGATGTGCAAAGAAGCTATCAACAAGTGTAAGTTAGCCTGGGTATGCAGTACCCAGTAATTTAAGTTTGTGTGTTGGGTACATTTAACTAACAGTTTACAGGTAATTGGAAAATTTCGTTCAATTCAAATTGAATATTGATATAATAACACTAGTTATTTAATCTTTCTTTTCCATGATCATAGAAGTGTAACTCTTACTCTTTACAGTGGAGATGGTTGGTAAAAGTGAGAATCTGTAACAGATCTGAAATAGCTAACTCTGTTATTTACTTAATAACTAATTTCATTATTTTATGGTTTTTATCTATTGGGAAGTAGCTTATAAAGAAATTGTGCCAATTCCTTTAAAAAATAACTCCTAGAATGAGCACACTTGACTGAAGTAATCATTTTTTTCCATAGCATACGAAATGACATTACAAGAAGGACTAAATGCTGAGAAGAGTTTGTTCTACGGTACCTTTGCTACTGTGAGTTGCATATTTTAGTCCTTAATGTATCATGTTAAAACTGGAATAAATTTTACTGCATTGAATAGTCTGTTGAATTATGAGGAAATAATGGTTTCATTTTAATTCTGTAGAATTAATATTTTCTAATTTGAAGCAAATTTTTGAATAAAGAAATATAGTTTCCCGATACTAAATTATACCAATCAAAGGCAGTAACATCGTGAAGTCAAATATATTCTCGCACAAATAATAGCTTTTGCTCTGATGTCCACAGGCTGATCGCAAGGAAGGAATGACTGCTTTCGTGGAGAAGAGGAAGGCAAATTTTGAAGACAAGTAGACTGCCATGTGATGATAATAGACATTCATAGCATGCCATGTAATGACAAACACTCTAGCATGCTATGTGATACTCACGCGAAATTGTCACCCTGTTTTCTTTGAATGATAGTATTTTTAGAAATGTGTAGGTTGGTACGATGTTTTATTTGTTATTGTTATACTTTATATTTTTTGTAGATCACAATTTCGAAACTGTATGTTGGGATAGTTTTGTAGGTTAATAAAATAGAATTTATCAGAATAAAATTATTACAAAATGGTCTTTTATTTAATCTATAAATCACTATTTGGCTAATATTAATCTTTGGCAAATGAGAGTTACCTATTCAACTTGATATTTACAATATATTTTGGTTATTATTATAAATGTGTTACAAATAACAGATGCTAATCATAAAGAAATGCAAAGTAATTTTGCTTTGTTCCAAAACTAATATGAAGGTCTTAAACATTCAATAGTGTGGAATAATCATTAGTCGAGGTGTTTAACGTCTGCTCAAGAACCAATGTCCATATTGCTGATGTCAAAATGAAATTAAATAAAATGGACTGCAAGAAGCAGTAAGAGAAGAAAGTGACTTAATCACAATGATCATGGTAGCGAATTACATCAGTTCAGGGCCCAGCAGAGGCCATCCCTTCTCTTCCATTCACCACAGACAGTTTCTGTATAGATAACTTTAAATAGCTCTTTATAATTTAAAAATTATAATTTTCTTCATAAATAAACAATAAAAACTTCCAATAACCTGTTTTCTTTATAGTTCTGTTTTAATATAATTGCATATTTGTTACACTCAAGTGTTATACAGTATTAAAAATAACAATTTCTAGAATAAATCACTGCTGATGACAGAATCAAATTCAAATAACTTATAACAAATAAATGTGTCTCCCTTTTGCTTGATTATTACAGTGTGTTCAAAATTCCTATAAAAATATGGTAACTATGTTCATTGCACCTATTGTAAGATGTGTTCATTGGACCACTGAACTGCCAACAAGTGGCTTATGATTAGCTCCACCAGGGAGTGTCTCCAAAGACTCCATCTGCTGCAATGACTTTGCTACAGAGAGTCTCAGCTGGTGGAACTGTTCCAAGGTGAGACTAAAGGAGTCTCCCTCTTCGTCTGTTAGGACAATCACTGGCTCTACCACGTGAGGTCTGGCCCTGAAAAATAAACGAAGCTAATCAATTAATAAAAAAAATCTAGAATTTATAAGTAGGAAGTAATATACAAAACCATCATTAGGGTTGGGAGAACAGCTCTAATCAATTCGTATATTAATCATCCATTACAGATAATGGGTCTTCCATTTACAGTTGTTTAACTTCAGCTTAGCTATTTCTACACTTCAATAGGTTTCTCCAACAGTCATTTATGAAAGAAAAGGGATTTAGAAATATTTCGGATTATGTTTCTATTACACTATCAACCATATTTTTCCATCTGTGATAACTGTGTATTGCATTGGTTTTTGATTCTAGAGAACTGTGATAGATTAATTTTCATTTCCTATAAGATTTCAATACTCACAATTGAGCTGTTGAAACTTGCAACTTCCACTGGGCAAGAGAAAGGGCTGATAGAGAAGGAGTTGTGGAGATGAGCTGAGAGTCAATTCCTTCTCTTGCGGGGCCATACACAACACGGCATAAATCAGATGCTTGGTCTTCACGAAAACTGAGTAAATCAACAATTTTATCTTTTGAGAGACAGGTAGCTATCATTGCAACTAAATTATCATTCTAAAAAAGCTAAATTATTCTAAGATGTTTTTTCGCCACATAATAAATAAATTATTATGCCTTTTTATTATTTATAGAAACATGCTATGCACACAGAGACTGCATGTGTCAGTTTGTCCTGCTACTACAGGACAAAGATATAAGTTTTCAAATTTTTTTTGAAGTCAACTTGTATTTCATGTGTGCTTATATTTAACAATTTGTATGAAAAAAATAATTTCTATTTGAATGATTATTATCTAGATTCTACTACCTAAATCATCAGGAACATCAAAAATAGGTGCAATCAGCTCACCCCAGGCTCTTTAATTCCATTTCTAAGTGCTGAGGCCTCACAGTCTTAGCTTTAAGTTTGAGTAAGGCTCTAAGTAACTCTATAACTCCAGTGTACTCCTCAACAACAGTCATAATGTTCTCCTCGCTTGAAAAGTTCAGACTAGAGCAAATGCTTTCAAAGGCACTCTCCAGCTCATATTCTGTTTGACTATTCTGTAAATATGCCAAGGCAACTGAAAAAAAGAGATGGCAATTTAATAAGGATAATATTCAAATTTAATAGGTATGTAAATCATTTTAAATCAACAATGGAGTCTTTCATCCAATTTAATTAAGTAGAAGATACAATATAATATCTTGACAATAAATACAAGACTTAGAAGTTAGAAGTAGAGAGAAAACTGGGTTAGTGACATTACTTAGAAAGTTAGAAATGTGATAAAAAAGAACCAGTTTCAGATATTTGTAACCACAAAATAAAAGTAACACTAAATGAACTCTATAGCTAAGCCCATTTAACAACAAATAGCTTCCAATTGGAGAATAGCTTACAACAAATCATATCTTTTCAAACTGAGAGTAGCTAGAAATCACAGCACCTCTTTTTTTTTCATGTAACGATGTAGATCAAAATTGATGCACAAGTAATTCTAATTGTTCAATGGAAACTCAAATCAACTAACTATTCATAAAAATTTGTAGAATTAATAATAGTCTGCTAGATTCATAATTACCATAGAGTAAAATGATAAAGATCAAATAATTTAATTAGCTAGAATATATAATAATTCTATGATTTTTCTTCAAGTTCACTGCAATGAATAAGTATAGCTAACTTTAGTAATTATTTTATTTGGCCATTTTACCCATAGCAGTAATATGAATCATAGTGCTGCAAAATAAATGTCTATTTATAACATGCAAGGTTTAAATTACAACTTTTTATTCATTATTACTGCCACTGAAAAGATTTCAGAAGATAGTACCTATCTAATAGCTAATTATCAATGAATTCAATGATAAATAATTCCATTCAATTATGATTAGGTATTAACAAGAAATTAATAAGACATTGCATACAACTGTTCCAAACAATTTGTAACACTATTAGTAATAGTTATAAATAAAATTACCTTTTATATATTTTCGGAATAACTGTTTCTCAATATTCTTTGCAGAAGTGAGTAGTTTCTTAACTCCTGTTGGGATCACAGTTGGAAATAATACTCTGTGTTGCTGCAATAATGTTGGTAACAAAGTCTCTGCCGACATTGTGAGTGAGTAATGATAGTACCTAGGTTCTGGTTATCTAGAAAAAAATAATCAAATTTCTGTGATCCTTTATCAATTTCTCTCTTCTATCTAATCTAGCAAGGTATCTTAGTCTACTTAAACATAGGTACAAATCCTTTTAACATAAAAAATGAACTACTATGGAAATTCCAGTTTGCACGTAGCTAAGCTGATATTATTACCTAGTAAAGAAAGGAACAACCTAACATTTAACCTTGAGCGCAAATTACTTTTCCGTAGTTTAGTTTTTTTATTTCAGTAAACTTTACTGATACGACGTGATCGTGGACGCAAATACTTTTATTCCGCGTTTTAGACAGCGTGTGGGCGGGCATGCATTTTTTCCGTATTTTAGTCATCTGAGTGACATGGGCATTCACGCAAATTCCCATTTTTCGCTCTCTAGGCAGTGAAATGTGGGAGAACGTGATTTTTTTCGTATTTTGGTTAATTAAGCATTTATTCGAGTAACTTTCTCTTCGCTGATCTCAATTTTTTTAAAGAAAATAATCAACTTTTACAATGAATGAATTAATTATCATTAAAATTCTTCACTGTGCCAACAAAAAAAAAATGAAAACGAAATTCACATAAAATAACTTATATGTATTCAGACGGAAAGTTTAAAGGTCCTCTCCAGGCTCCGGGAAAAAAAATGAGTTTATTACATAATATAATAGAACTAAGGTCTACGATCATTATCCCGCAAACTACATACAATTTGGTTCTGTATATATTTTATAATTTGTTTTTAAAGTTTTTTAATACTCTGTGAGCAACAATTGAGCGAATCACTAATCTGATGCTCAAGAAGAAGATTGTACACTCTTTGTTTTGATTACAAATTTGAATTTTATAAACAAACCAAGCGTTTTCGGCCTTTATTTAAATTATTTTAGATATTAATTGTTTCCTAAAGTATATAAATTAACGTTTCTATTATAAGTTTGTTCAATTTTATACCTTTACACGAATATTAAATGGATTTATTAAACCTAATACCTAGTTGACAATCAAAACAAATGGTGTACATTCTTTTTCTTCAGGCTGAAAATTTCTTAAATTAGTAAGTCGGAAGTAAAATAGGTTTTGTAGAGTTTTGATTTTAAAAATCTTTAAAAGCATATAAAATTAAAAATACGTTACCAAATTTGATGCGGTTTGCAGCAAAATGATAAGGAACATTAGCCTCGTTAAATAAAGCAATAAAAATATTTGCTTGGAGGGGACCTTTAAAGGTCCTCTCCAGGCTCCGGAAAAAAAATGAGTTTATTACATAATATTATAGAACTATAAGGTCTACGATCATTATTCTGCAAACCGCATACAATTCTGTTCAGTATATATTTTATAATTTGTTTTTAAAGTTTTTTAATACTTTGTGAGCAACAATTGAGCGAATCACTAATCTGATGCTCAAGAAGAAGATTGTACACTCTTTTTTTTTATTACAAATTTGAATTTTATAAACAAACCATGCGTTTTCGGCCTTTATTTTAGATATTAATTGTTTCCTAAAGTATATAAACGTTTCTATAATAAGTTTATCCAATTTTATACCTTTACACGAATATTAAATGGATTTATTAAACTTAATACCTAGTTGACAATCAAAACAAATGGTGTACATTCTTTTTCTTCAGGCTGAAAATTTCTTAAATTAGTAAGTCGGAAGTAAAATAGGTTTTGTAGAGTTTTGATCATAAAAATCTTTAAAAGCATTCAAAATTAAAGATATGCTACCAAATTCGATGCGGTTTGCAGCAAAATGATAAGAAACATTAGCCTAGTTGAATAAGGCAATAAAAATATTTGCTTGGAGGGGACCTTTAATGTCCTAAATTTAAATTTGTCTGCAATTCAATTAATAAATGATCCCTTGCATGTGAAGGAGTTAATTGCATCAATTAAACTACAACATGTAAGTAGAACATTTCAGGTTTAGACTTTAACTTTCCTCTAGTGAATACCTAACGAGAGAGCTGGGGGAATTGCTGTTTAGCTGTCAAGGTCGAATTCACAGTTATTGGGGGACGGTGGCAGGGAAAATGCTCAAAGGAAATTTGACCTCAAGGAAAATATTCGCTTGGAAAAAACCCCACAGGTAATAAAACATAAAAGAATAAAAACCCACAAATGCATAATACCTATTAAATGTTTTTATATGTAACCGTGGTAAACAAGTTTGTTGTATCTGCGCTAGTTTGTTTTACTGCACACTTCATGTTGGTTGATGGAACCCTCCTACCTGGTAGGAAGGTTTGATGGGTTGCACCCTACCCTCTATACACACGAATTTTCTGTAGTGGGATTCAAACTGTCTAGCAACCGGTTCGCGCGAACCAGTGTGAATTAACCCCTTGAATCCCGCCACTGACTTGGGAACAACGATGTCTGCTACGATATACGCCTATACGCGTCTCAGCAGACTGGAAAGGGTTAAATTACAATTAAGAATAATAAAAACTCTGTATATACATAGTTGAATATAAAAATAATTAGGTCCTTTTGGTACAAAACCCTGATAATATTGCACTATCGGGATGATGATTTGGTATAAATGGGCCTGTTATTCATTCAATTTTATTTGAACACTTCAATTTATTTCATTCATAAAAATGAGTCTGGCCACTTGTTAATTTATATAATTAGTTTTAAAAATTATTTTTCCGATTATTAATCTTTAAACTTATTAAACTTTCTATTCAATTTTAAATTATATTATTATCATTTGGTTAAATTAACGTAGGTGAAATAATATAGATTTGAGTTTTAAAGGTCCTCTCCAAGCAAATTTTTTTATTACCTAAATCAACGAGGCTAATGTTTCTTATCATTTTAATGCAAACCCCATCAAATTTGATAGCATATTTTTAATTTTATATGATTTTAAATATTTTTATAATCCAAACTCTACAAAACCTACTTTACTTCCTACTTTCTAATTTTCAGTCTGAAGAAGAAGAATGTACACCATTTGTTTTGATTGTCAACTAGGTATTCGGTTTAATAAATCTATTTATTATTAGTTTAAAGGTTTAAATTTGGATAAATTTATTATAGAACGTTTATATACTTGAAGAAACAATTAATATCTTAATAGAAGGCCAAAAACGCATTGTTTGTTTAAAAATCTGAATTTGAAATCAAAACAAAGAGTGTACAATCTTCTTTCTCAGCGTCAGGTTGGAGATTCGCTCGATTGTTGCTCACATAGTATTAAAAAACTTTAAAAGCAAATAATAAAATATATACTGAACCAAATTATATGCGGTTTGCGGAATAATGATCGTAGACCTTAGTTCTATAATATTATGTAATAAACTCATTTTTTTTCCCGGAGCCTGGAGAGGACCTTTAAAAGTAATTGTTATATTTTGTTCTCCCTGATTTTGATCTATAAGATGTATTTGTAGGACGGTTACTACATTATTAGAAGTAACAGTTGCCTTCATGTGCTCTGTATGCCGTAACGTAATAAAAATCTAATAATAAAATACCACTGACCGTAGACATGTATAAGACATTGACAACATTAAGTATTGCCGACACTAATAAGACGTTTAAAAGATGGTATACTGTTTTGGGCCTGTGGACATCCGTCAGGTTGACCAAAGCGGGCCCATGAATTAAATAGTTAGAAGGATACTCGCACTTGAAAATGGTGCAAAAGTGTGACGTCACGCGTGCGACTCATGACATCACTTGGTATACAGATACTAGCATAGGAAATATTTGGTTATAGATCTTCATCAAATAACTTTTGATTACTTGGTCAAATAGATAATTAAATACATTGTAAATGTTAATATATAATTATAAATACCTAATACTGAAATCATTTATTGAATTTAGCTCAGATGATATTCAATACTTATTGGATTTGTGTCGACTACGATCGATTGTGTATTCTCCAATAATGATTGAAATTGAAGAACTATAGAGAGTAAATTCTAATATAAAAATGTAGGTATAAGAACTATTTATCACGATAAAATCGATATGGTGAAATGGATATAATTAATATTTGTCGGCGGATTTATTCAATTCAGGAATGAATGAAAATCATAGATCAATAACTTCATGTTGTTGTTCATAATATATACAAATTAACAAAATGAAAAAAAAAACTGTAAAGAATAAAGTAGCTAATAGCTGTATTCTGTAAAACTAGTTTTAAGCTACAGAAAAGATAGTATTGAGCTATAGACTCAAAGTGAACAATACAAGAACCTTGAAACGTATTCCAAGTGACGTCACATTCTTTTTCTTTGTCTGTATTCCTGTCGAGTGCGAGTATCCTTCTATTTGATTTGGCTACCATATAGGCATTTTGGCTAACATATAGGCTTAATGTTTTCTCCATTTTCTTCATGTTTTTCATTTTTCTTATGTGTTTTAACTTTTGTGAGATAATTATTAAACTTATTATTGTTATTATTATTATTCATGGTCGGGCCTGTACTGGCTCAATACACCAAGACCGGCATGACAACGTTGGCTCGGAGTTTCGTTATGAATTGGGCCAACGTTGTCCCAACATTGTAATGTTTACTGGGTAGCTGGACCTCATTGTTGAGATCAAGCAATCTTATTGTCTCTCAATTGCAGTAGTCGATAACCACTATGACTTTGTTTTGATTAGAAATGTCTTCTCCATTCCAACGCTGCAATACGTTTTGCGGACTTCTCCAGCTTACAAGCACGAAGTGATACAAAATATGAGGAATCATAAAAGTGGAGCTTAGCTGTTTTGATGAGTCATTTAGATTGTCAGTGTGACCATGCATTGTAGAGATGGTAGAGATTTTAGTTAATTCTTGTGTTCAGGCAACTCTACTGGTTAGTCTTGTTGGACTACGTTGTAGGAGAGCGGGAGGCATTGCCTTAATTGCTCTTATGTCTTCAATGAATTCTGAGAGAAATTTCGTCGAAGCCATACTTTCTAATAATAATGCAGTTTGGACATGGATGCTGGGTTTAGAGGCTGGTCTCCCGGTACCAGTCCATAAATTCAGTCAAAAAGAATGGGATACACCTCGGGCACATTCATTAATGGAGAGACTGTTGGCTAGAACTAATCAGTAGTGAGAGTCCAGCTGTCATCTGCATCTCGAACGTAAGTGAACTGGAGTGTGGTCGAATGCAACTCCCATGTCGTTATTAGGTACACATGTTACACCAGAGGTCCTCATTTAATTCTTGCCTCTGTGGTAGTTGGATAGATGTTAGAAAACTGCATGGCCTGTATTGTAGTCATGTAGGTATAGTTCTGGTCGTCATACAAGTCACGAGGCAATGAAAGATATGTGGTGAAACGGGCTTTACACAGAGCAGTATTCAATTCAGTAATTCTCAAATTATCTCGGAAGCCTCCTGGAATTGACAGAGGTGAAAGTGTCGACGATTAACTGAGACACATCTTTAAGCTGCCGGGGATGTGGAGAGCCATAAACTTCAGAAGTACTTCGCCGTTGGTAAAACTTGCATATTTGAGCGAATTGCTATAGAGACCACTGAGGGTACGTCAGTACAACCTCGTTGATCATGAAGTCGATAAGTAGACACTATGTTGATACAACGAAGGATCCAAGGGAGTGTGACTGGTTCCAACAGTGAATGGCTATTGAAATCCAAAGAGAGAAGGGCTACGGCATCCTCTCCTCTGCGTAGGAAAGTTTTTAGGGCGGTCGAGTCCACCTCTTCAAGGTACTCTTCAAGGGTTTTCCTAACCCCTGCTTACGACTTAAGTAGTAAGTTCCCGAATGAATTTTCTCTTCTGTAAAGATAGTATTTAATAGAATAATATTGTTTAAATTAAATTATTATCACTGTTGGGAGAGGTCAGTAACACAGGAGTGACAAATTGTAGAGTTTAGCTATTTGGAGTTTATGTTATATATAGATCCCGGATTTCTATGCCCTTTCAATTTAGGCGAAATAGCACTAAAAACTTGGCAAAATATGCTCTTAAAAATATGCTTTATAGCCCCAAATCTATGCAGCAAAATGATAAGAAACATTAGCCTCGTTGAATAAGGCAATAAAATTATTTGCTTGGAAGGGACCTTTAAACTGTACATCAATTCAAAGTTGGTTTTATTTTGACCCACCTTGTATAATAAATTTATAGTTTTTTTTTCGAATTATTATCAAAATTTTCATTCCTTCCCACGTTATTTCATTTATTAAATTTCGTTTATCAGTTTGAATAATTTTTTATATTTTATACATTCACAGTCAAATTTTTTCTCAGTAGACGAGAATATGAGTTTTTAAATGTATATAGGGATACGTACTTATACCAAAGATTATACACTTCATTTCAACCTTCATGAATAAATACCATCCACATAATACGAAATACACATATTAGTGACAATTGAGTGTTTCGTTTCGCTATGATGTCATCATATAACCTTTATATTTTTGAATATAAGACTATTAAAGAGAATGAGGCTATACAAGCATAATAACTATTGTCTGTATCTATGAATATTAATTTATTGAAACTACTAAACCTCTAAATACAAATTTAGCGTGTTGCTTTGATGACGTCATGCACAGAAAACTTTTGATTGTCACTATTTGTACTTATTTTGCATTTCCATGTATAACTAACACAATTACACATACATTTTTAGGTAGAATTTTTTTGCCTAACTACAGACTATTTTATTTCATATCATGCTACTTATTTATATGATAAAATTAATTATAAATATAATCTAACTTCTTAGAAGATAAACTAGGATAATTCTCGATGTTAAGTTTACATTGGGTCATTCGAGGTCATTCCACACACTCAAGTTGGGAGGTGTAGGGGTGGGAACAAACGCTCCGCTCAACGAACTAATTATTAAATAGAAACATAGTCTCACTAAGATATACTTTTAGTGGGAGAAAAGCATATTAAAGATATAATAATGAAAGCTGTTAAAGGTACTAGAATATTAAAGAAACCCAATAGGTAAGTTTATTAATAGGTATATCTCTCCATATTCCATTCCATTCAACAGGTGGACAAAGTTAGTTTGTGCTGATAATTTGTGAGGGGAGGTGGGTGCCGCATCGCAGTCCTGTTAACTCTCAATGAATGAGCTTGAATAGTAAGAATAATTAGTACCTTGGTAGCTAACTTCTTATAGTTCATAATAGTGTGTTATTAGTTTTAGTTGCTTCCTATCAAGTAAGGTATCTATCTAGTTAAATAAGTTCGATATCTTTTCTTACATTGTCTGCCTAGTTAGGAACTCGGCGATAGGTACCAGGTATAGAGTGAAGCTGATTGCGGACCTAGGTATCCTTGAGATAATTTACAGTGTTAGGTGTTTGAACTCCTTAGCATTTGCAACTAATTACCTACCTACTTAGGTACCAGCGGCAACCTTGCCTATGCTGGTGCATAAGCCATAAGGTAGACAATAGTAAGGATTAAGATTGGCTTACGTATGCAGCATGCTGAAGCCTGAAAATTAAAACTAGTAAAAGTGTTTGTGAATATTTTTTTATAATAGGTGTCGTCGATAGCTAAAATTAATGGAATTGATTCAAGAATTGTGACTTTGGTGTTGTCTCAACTTAAATAAGTTAAATATGTTTTCTTTCAGTTTTACTGTTTTAAAAGTATAAGAAGATTTGATCATTATTTCTGTGCCCAGAGGCCAGTCTGCAGAAGATGCATGAAGTTGTGAAGTTTATCTGGCGACTATTGAGGCTTTGAAATTAGTCTCCTGAATTATCCAGCGACCATTTTCTAATTAATTCCTATGTTTACAAAATTACATGTAATTATAAATTAGTGGAGAGAATTTTAATATTTCTAGTCATTTTGGAGAGAAATTTGAAAATCTTTGGAGACATATTGCACCAAAAATTAAATATCTGTAGACTAATTATGCATGCTTTGCAGACTGGCCCAGGGGCCAGGTCCTATTTCTATATAATTCCTATGTTCCCATGTTATTTGCTGTGCCAAAATCCCAATCTCTGTAAATAATCCTGTATCTGTGGTCCTGACTCCTGTGGAGACCTTCTTTTCAGACTGGTCTTTTTGTAGTACTAGTAGCCTATAGGCTATACAATAATACAAGGCTTAAAAGACTAAAACCCTGACCAGACTACCCAGGGCCAGTACCCACTCAGGCCAGTCTTAAGTCTACTGTCTCAGAGTCTCTGTCTCATTAACTGAGAACTCTCCAAAATTCACCAAATTTCTCTTTAAAATGATCAAATTAGGTATCAACCATATCATAAATTCTCTCCAAAATAACATTGTAGCATAGGAGTAAATCAGATATTTCTCGCTATTTGCAATTGAAGGGCTCAAAATAACTGTCCGAACTTGCCATTAAAAGGACAAATTTAGACATGCTTAATTATTTGGTGTATTTGATGCTGACTTTTTCAAAAAGCTGGATAAATACACCAATAATTGGGCTGATGGCCTGCTGATCCACCAACATTTTCCCAATTTAAAAACCAGAAATTAATGGTAACATGGGAATAAATATTAAATACCAGAGCAACTAGCAAGTAAAGATAACGAACCAGAAATGATTACCATGTTTCAAAGTATGCACAAAGTTTCCATTATACCAAGTAAAATAGTATGTCTCATAAACTCACCATTTGCCTCACCAGCTCTCTCCAAAATTCAACAAATTCTCTCCAAATTGATCAAATTATTATTAATTCTCTCCAAAATAACATTGTAGCATAGGAGAAAAATAGATAAAACTCGCCATTTGTAATTGAAAGGCTCAAAATAACTGTCACAAACTCGCCATTAAAATGGCGAGTTTGGACATGCTTTTTTACTTGGCCATTATATAGGGCCATTGGCAACTTTTGAGAGATGAAATAAGTTGAAAAAACTGTAAAGTCTGTAATTAACTGTTAAATCACTAATAAAACAACCATAAAGGATCCATATTCATTCGACATTAAACATAATGATGTTTTCAACTGTAAATTCTTCACTAAGAATTCAAATATCTACTTTAAAATGAGTTAAATGTGGTGACATAGGTCCATTTTCTCATCAATCTGGCAACTTTCCTGCACACTGTGAAAACTTGGCCAGTCTGAAAAGAAAGTCTCCACAGACTCTGGATTTTTTACAGAAATTGGGATTCAGTCTGAAAAGAATATCTCCACAGATCCCAGTTGGCAGTTTGCAAGGTATGCACTGATGCCCAATGAGTTGCCAGATATGTAATTGTTGGAGCAATTTCTCTCCAAATATTTTCAAATTTCTCCAAAATTCTCAAAATACTCTCCAATATATAAAATTACAAGTGAACATAATAGTTAATTGAAAAATTGTCGCTGGATGCTGCAGAAGGCCAATTTCCTGACCTCAAGTCCTCAACAGGCGTGGATATCAATCAAATACGCAACCATTGGTCAATTTCTGCGCATTCAATTGATAGATTGTTTTAAGTTTATGAATCCAATTGTCAATCTAAACAATCAATCATTAATATGGATTTCATTAGTTTATAAATTTAATTGGTACAATTAATATGGTAATCATCCATTGATTGTAGCACATAAAGGAAATATATTTTTTCAGGAAGATGGTTGCAGAGTGGGGTGAATGCAGCAATGGCTCCACCAACTCAGGGCCACCTCTCAATACTTTGGACATTATCAGGAACCTAAAGCATACAGCTTCACATAAATATTCCAATGACAATAACATATCTAATAACCAAAGTACAAATAGTAATGCATCTGCAAGTACAAATATATGTCACTCTGTGAAAGTTCCCACCAATTTCTTAACATGGGAAAATCACAGTTCGTGTTTAGTGTCTGGTATTAAAGAGTGTGCATCACTGCCATCTTATTTTGATGTGGTGCTGGTGTGCAACAAGAAGAGCATTGCTGCTCACAGGGCTGTGCTCTCCTCTGCCAGTGGCTACTTCAAAGAACTTCTAGTGGTATGTTAAATCATCAAAACATCTATCATGAGATAATGTGTTAATTTAGCCCTACATTCAGTTTTTTAATCCAGTTTATATCCTTTTATTTTAGGGATTTCATCAAGAAGATGCTATTACCATTTGTGTTGAAGGCTTCAAATGGTCCATCATGATGAAACTGATGGAGTATATGTATCTTGGTCACACTTACTTTAACTTATATGAGTTCAGTGACCTGATATCTGCTGGAGAATTTCTAAAGTTGCAAGGAATTGAAAACTTCAAGAAAAATTGGCTATCATTCTATGAAGAGGTTTGTTGTTTGTTTTTGATGGCTTGTATCATTCCATGTAATGATCTGTAAAATAATAACAATATGTGCAAATTAATACAGCATCTTTTATTGCTTTCTTTTATGACCTATTATAGTCAATACTGTATTAAAATGTACTGAAGAGGTAACCCAAAGTTATCTATTACAATTGTAGCTACTAATAATTGGTAGTTCCTAGTGGGTGATTAGCTACTCATGTTAATTATGCCATGAAAACATCTAATCTTACCATTCATTATCTTCACAACTTACCATTTCAGAAATTAGATATTGCAGAGCAAGTGAGCAATGTTACTAAAGCTAGAGTTGATATGAAGAGGAAAGCTTGTGAAATAGAAGATTTCAAAAACAAAAGAAGTAAAGGGGACCCTGAATACAATAGTGTTCAGATTATGTAAGTAGCTGTATTGTATACTCTGAAGAATATAACTTTTTCCCTCCTGAAATTCATTTTAAAGTAGTTATCTCATTAAATTCACGGTAACTATACATTAACACGTTTGCAGCTCGGAGCATAAATTTCTGTCATGTTCCATGATTTGCATATTAAAGTAGCATATAATTACATGTCTACTGCAAATGCTTTCACGATGGAACAAGTTAACACTTAAAATAAGTAATTGAAAATTTGGTTATTCTAATTGCATCCTATACTCCTCAGATCAACTCCAAAAAATGCTGTAATTAAACTTCCTGGTCCAACCTTTGGAAGTAACACTTCTGTGCATCACAAAATAGCCAGTACTAATAAATATGGAGTGAAAGATTTGTCTTGCAAGAAATCTACTGGTGAAAAAAGGAAAAATGTTACTGGGCTTGGGGACTCTCAAGCAAACTATCAAAATAACTGTGATGAAATCAACCTTTCAAAAATATCTGATGATCCACCACAGAACAGGACTGATATGGTTAAAAAAGTTGACATTATCCCAATTATGAAAAATGGGCAACGCTCAGTACCTATAAAATATTCAAATGGAAACGGTCTTCAGCTCTCAGATTTAGTCTCCTCCTCTGCCAGTCTGGCGTGTAACACTCGTCACAGCACATCAGACAGAGAAGAAAATACACCGAGCCATGTGAAACCAAAAGTATCCATACTCCCCATCAACAAGAAAATTACCTCATCTAACTTTAACAGTGACTACAAATTTGCAACAATCCTGGCAAGTTTGTCTGCAGCCAGAGAGCAAGACATGAATGATGTTACAAGCAAAGCTCCCATGGAAATTTACCCAGTAATGAATCTAGAGTCTGCACAGCTCAAAAAAACTATCAAATGGAATGAGGATCAGGATGACAGTTATGACTTCCGATATGATAATAGTGGCTCCAGTACTGATAACGTTGGCTCTCGCCCTGAATACAATGACTCGCGCCCTGAATACAATGACTCGCGCCCTGAATACAATGGCTCCCGTCCTGAATACCATGGCTCCCGTCCTGATAACATTGGCTCCCGTCCTGAATACATTGGTTCCCGTCCTGATAACATTGGCTCCCGTCCTGATAACATTGGCTCCCGTCCTGATAACATTGGCTCCCGTCCTGATAACATTGGCTCCCGTCCTGATAACATTGGCTCCCATCCTGAAAACATCAACTATTCTTCTGATAACATTGGCTCCCGTCCTGATAACAATGGCTCCAATCCTGAAAACATCGACTATTCTTCTGATAACATTGGATCCCATACTAATTTCATTGGCTCCAGAGTAGATATCAGTGGCTCCCAGTCAGATACCAGCTGTTCCCAAGCAGATATTAGCAGCTCTCGTGCAGATATTAGCAGCTCTCGTGCAGATGTAATTGGCCACCAGATTGATAGCAATGGGTATCAATATAAATTCCGAACTCAGGAAGAAATAGAAGCTGCACTTGGTAAGTTGCTTATCAGGAAATGTACTTTCTCTAATTAGTTGTTTAATTAATGTCTGCTTTTGAACCAAAGACTATATTTCTGATATTGAAATTATTAGGTTAAAGTGATTTTGAACAATTTAATGGACAGGAAAGCAGGTTTGTTTTCCACTTCACTTATTGGTGGTGAAGCTCATGGATGCAGAAAAGCTACTCCTTCAATACAGATACTTGTATATTTATGTGACTAAAAGGAACTCTCTGATTAAAGATGAAACTTACAGTACACAAAAATTAAAAGACATAGTGGCTGAAGAGCACTCTAGTGTTCTTTTTTTTTTAAATTGCAAATATAAAATATGGTAAAGCTAAATGAAATTCAGAGAGGTCAGTGCGCGAAACTTTATTTAGGGTCAGAATCTGAATCTTTGTTGATTGTGGGTTCTGACTGCCGAATAGTGAACTCAATTTTCAAATTACAATCATGAATTGTACAGTTACTTGCAGGTTTGAGGGGTAACACTAGGGCCATAGCTATAATGCTACTGCAACATCTTTCTTTTTGGTCATTAATCCCTGAATTCATTATAGCTAGTGCCTAAATTTACAAAGCTTTTCTGCATCCATGAGCATATTTATCTAGTTTAATTAAGAACCCACTGATGGGATTTGAAGTGGTTAAAGCTGACATTAAACTAAGATGTTTTTAGTTGGTAGCACTAACAGAGTTGTTTGTTTTTAGATGTTTATCACCGTAAATTGGCATTTCATGAGCCCAGACCTTGTCCTTCGTGTAACCGTATGTACAGAGATGCTGCCACTCTCCGCACACACATCACTATAATGCACTCCAAGAGTTCGGAGCCCTTCATCTGCTCTTGTGGGCAGCTCTTCAACACAAAGTTTGATATGTATCACCATAAGAAAAATGGACACTATGTGAACAATAAATAGCTAGTTATTGCTGTCGGTGATATGCTAGTTATTGGTTGTATTCATTGTTCCAATTTTCTGATGCATTAAATAATTCTTAATAAGTTTTTTCTAACATTTTTATGTGATGACTGGGCATTAATTAAAAAGGAGATCTTATTCAAGTATTTAGAGAGGTGCATCTTTTATAAGTTAAGTGTTTTATAAATTTGGTTTTATGGAACAAAATAGTGATAACTATAGATGATTAAAATATTTCTTCAGGACAAATGGGAAATAGTTTAACTAATTTAGATTTAGTACTCATTGCTCCTAATTATTTAAGTTATTAAAGAGAAAAACAATCTTGAAATTCTTTGACTAATTCATTTTATGTATGATAATTAAATCTATCATAAATTTAATTTTTATGATTTTTTTTTGGAATTTCAATATTGATACCTTATGAAGATGTTTGCTCTTCTTGTTATCGAAGGCAGGCCCTACTCCAGTAACAACTAATTGTTATTAAGGGGCCGTACACACACAGGTTTTTTTTAAGTCTTTCCACCAGACTTTTTGCTGAGTTCTTCCTACTTTTTCTACGAGAATATAAGAAAAAGGGATATAATTATTGTTTATTTTAGTTGGTATCCATGATACCTGCAGTTATCATGGATACCAACTGATATAAATAATCATTATATCCCTTTTTCTTATATTCTTTCTCGTGGAAAAAGTAGGAGGAGCTTAGCAAAAAGTCTGGTGGAAAGACTTAAAAAACCCTGCGTGTGTACGGCACTTAAAATGTTTTGGTACTTCTACAGGTTGGTGAATTGAAGGCATTATTGTTCTATTAAGATTAACTATAAGTTTTGCTTAGAAAAGCGCATTAATTACTTGCATTATATTAATGCACTCAATACTCAGCAAAATAAACCCTCATTATACATTAAGGTCTAACTTTCTCTGTAACTTGTTACTATTTTTGTTTGGAGCATCTCAGTTCCTAGTATTTTATTCTGTAAAGTTAGTTACTTAGTTTTAGTGTTGCCAGATTAAAGTCTTGTGATCTCTCGAGACTTTCCTTAGTTTTAAGGTTCATTTCCTCCTTGTTCAGAGTTATCAGACAGTTCCACGTTTTCGCACACTTGAGAAAATAATATAATTAAAATAAAAGTTAAATAACTATCGTATATTCTAATTCTTGAGTGTTCGAAAACGTGGTACAGTCCGATTACTCGGAGCTTACCCTGCCCAACTATAAAATATTCTCTTGGGGCATTATTGAAATGGCTGTAACTTTTATTCTGATTGTTAAACGTAGCCCCCCTCAAGCCATCCACCTTGCCGTGGTGAGGGGGCTTGAGTGGGCCAATGATGGTAGAGGCTATACTAGCTGGGGGTCTTGACCCTCAGGTAGATCCAATCATGCTAGGTTGGCTCTACCTGAGGCTCCAGACTAATAGGATGGTGTGGCCTGACTCTTAGATAAACGACTGACAACTGATACGGCTCAGCTATGAAGAAAATAGCTGGGGAAGGAGACCCCATTAACAAACCCCCCTATCTATAGGGTATAAATAGTAACCATGGAAAAGTCAAATTACGAAATTAAAGCTAACGGCGTTAACGGGACTCTCATTGCAGAATGCAGTGGGAGTGTCGCGCCCGGTCAGCCCCCCATTGTTCAGGTGGGAGCTGTTCGTGACTCAACTACTGAACCAGGGCGTGGTGGAGACCAGGCCAGCCCTGTACTTGTGGGACAAGAAAATACGACTGGCAGCAAAGGGTTCAGTGGAGACCAGGCTGGCCCGCCTAAGGCTACTGGCAATAACAAAGATGACTCTGGATGGAATACGGTCAGAAAACGACGACAAAGAGAGCGTAAACTTAAACAGTTGGTGCCTATGGAAGAAATTTTTAATAGCCAAGAACAAAAGTTTCCAAAATACCATGTAATCAACTTCCCAGGAATGGACATCGGTAGCGACCTGAATGTGATATCAGCAGATGCAGAATTGAAAAGGAAATTAGGTACTATAAAGAAAATAACAAAACTGAACAGAAGTGCCCTCATGATTGAAGTTCAATCAGAGGATCAGCTACAAAAACTAAAAAACATCAAAACAATAGATAATAATCCAGTCACAATTCAAAAACATAGAACAATGAATCAAATAAAAGGAACTGTCTTTTGCAGGAATTTAGATAAGAACAGTGAAGAAGATATATGTGAGAAACTAAGAGACCAAGGAGTAACTAGAGTAGAAAGGATGAAAAGAAAAGTAAATGGAGAAATAATTAACACACATCGCTACGTATTCACATTTGAAAGAACAAGATTACCAACTGTAATCAAGCTAGCCGAATGGCAGCATGAAATGGTAGATGCGTACATCCCAAAACCCATGAGATGCGTACAATGCCAAAGACTAGGCCACACAAAGAAGAGATGCAGAAGAACTGAAGGCAACTGTGCTAATTGCAGCAAAGAGGGCCATCAAAAGCACGAATGCAATAGAACTCCTTATTGTATCAACTGCAATGGAGATCATCCTCCCACCGTGCAGACCTGCCCTTCATACATTTACAAAGGTGAAATACTTGCCACACAGGCAAGAGAACATATTACACACTACGAAGCTACTGAAAGAGTCAAAGAAAGATATGTAGAGCAAGGAAAAACCTACAGTTGGGCTCTAACCAAAACGCATAGAAATGAAAACGAAAATCGCACTAGAAATAATAATAATTCAGATTCAAGCTTTGAAAATGGCCTATTAAGAGTAACTGGTATGACAACAAATACCACAGATACCCTACAAACTGTCACTGTAAAACCGCAAATCCACAAAACCACTGAAAGCAAACCATCAGATAAGAACAATAATGACAATGGTAAACAAAGAAAAAACGATAAAAGAAACAAATCAGTATCACCTCGTAAGAAGGACATGATTACCTCTAACCGAGTAATATATTACTCATCGAGTAGTGATACTGTTATCCCTGAAACACCCGATAATATGATGGGTGTAATGAGTAACTCCCTAATGGACATTGCCTCGGCATACTCTCCTACATCTGATGAAATTGATGTAGCAAGAGAACATGAGAGATCAAACAGCTTGACAAGAAACAACCCCCAAATTAACAAAAATAAAGACTATGAGGATGAATTTAGAAAATGTAAAAAGCGACCGATGGTTGCTTCTAACCCAGACTTATCATCTAAGAAACCGCATAAAGAGTATAAGAAAGATTTCATGATGAAATCTTCAGAGTTGGAAAGAAATTCTGAAGAAATTAACAGAAGTACACAAAATATAAGCGTTATCCATTCCCATAGGACGGATAACAGACAGAAATCATCTAATAAACCTAAGTAGTAACACTAAATAATAGTTTTCATAATGAACACTATTATCCACTGGAACTTACAATCATATTACGCCCATTTCTCTGACCTAAAACTGTTGATCAGAGACTACTCACCAGGTGTTATATGTTTACAAGAGACATTAATAAAAGCAAACAGACGAACTTACCCACCATCTCAATATGATATACTGACTTCAAACGTAACTCGTAATGATTTACATGAGCGAGGATCAGCAATATTGATACGCAATAATATTTTTTATCAAAAAATAAACCTTAATACAAACCTTCAAGCAGTTGCTGCAAAAGTTATGATTGGCAAATTATATACGATTTGTTCAATCTACATCCCACATCTCCCAATAGATAACCTTAAAAGAGATCTATGTAACTTGATGGATCAGCTTCCTCAACCGTTCTTACTCCTTGGCGACATGAATGCGAGAAGTCCGATGTGGGGAGACATGGGAATTAATAGTCCCAATCCACGTGGATCTATTTTTGAGGAACTACTCACTGCAAGACCGATTTCAATCATTAATAATGGGAACCCTACTCATTATCATATCCAGACTAACACAAGCACTGTAATTGATTTGACTATATGCTCATCTGACTGCATCACGGACTTTTCATATTCTGTCCATGATAACCTTAATGGGAGCGATCACTTCCCAATCATTATCAAGGTTGAGGAGGCTGACGCATCTATCTGGGACAAACCAGACAGCTACGACATTAAAAAAGCAAATTGGACAAGATTCGACGAACTTACTTCTAATGTAGAAGTACTCGAAGATGTAGAAGACATAGATGAAATGACTGACGGAATCACGAACTTACTGACAATCTCTGCAAATCAAGCAATACCTAAAAAACCTACAGCATACCCTCATCCACCTGTACCATGGTATAATAGAAACCTCAAGTTACTAAAGACTGCTCGCAATAGAGCAGAGCGTTCACTGCGGAATAATCCCACAATTGAAAATAGAATTGCATATAAACGAGCACGGGCACAATTTCAATTTAATACAAAATTAGCAAGGTCTGAAAACTGGAAAAGTTACCTATCAACTATCAACCAACATACATCCTTACATAAAATCTGGAACAAAGTCCAAAAAATTTCGGGCAAGTATAGGAGAACCCCTAACCCTGCTCTGAAAGATAATGATGGAAATCTCATTTGTGATCCCAAATCTGTGGCAGATACATTGGCTGCAACTTTTTCAAAGGTATCTGCCGACCAATCCTATAGTAATATATTCTTAAGACACAAAAATATAAAAGAAAATGTACCAATCATATTTAATTTTAATACACGCCATGATTATAATGAACCATTTACAAAGAAAGAATTTGACAACGCACTATCAACAACTTCGGAAACTGCACCAGGACATGATAATATAACCTACTCTATAATAAAGCATGCAAACAACCAAATGAAACGGATTATACTGAAATGTTTTAACAGAATTTACCAATCCAATAAATTCCCTAGATCTTGGTCACTAGCAATAATCATCCCAATTCTGAAACCCCAAAAAAATCCTACAGACCCCAGTTCTTACAGGCCAATTTCATTAACAGTGTGCATGTGTAAACTAATGGAAAAAATAGTAAATTCAAGATTGGTCTGGTACCTAGAGACGCATAACCTAATAGATATGCAACAATGTGGCTTTCGACGAAACCGAAGCACAACAGATAATTTAATTGAAATTGATTCAGCTATATGCTCTGCTAGGAAAAATCGAAACCACTTTATAGGAGTCTTTTTTGACTTAAGAAAGGCTTATGATACTGCTTGGAAGTATGGCATTTTGGACAAGCTGTATAACTTTGGTCTAAGAGGAAATTTGCCAATGTTTATTCGGGGTTTTCTACAAAATAGAAGAATAAAAGTAAGAGTTGGAAAAGAATATTCAGAAGAGGAATATATAAATGAGGGTGTCCCACAGGGAAGCGTGTTAAGTTGCACTCTGTTCATTATCTCTATTAATGACATACGTATGAATCTTCCCCAGTATGTGAACTCGACCCTTTATGTAGATGATTTTGCCATCTATACAGAAGGGTCGAATACAAATTCAATTGAACGGAGACTACAGATTGCTATCAGGAAACTGGAGGAATGGAGTAATAAAAGTGGCTTCAGGTTCTCACCAGAGAAAACGTATGCACTCCATGTATGCAGAAAGCACCACTGTCCAAAAACCGCTTCAAACCTCTCTCTCTATAACAACCCAATAACGAATGTAGAAACTGTCAAATATCTTGGTATGATCATCGATCAGAGCTACACTTGGAAACACCATATTGCAGATCTAAAAACAAGATGCAATAAAACGCTTGATCTTTTCAAGCACTTGACTTCTAAGAAATGGGGTGCAGACCGCAAAGCTCTCATTCAGCTATTCCAAATGTTATTGAAACCAAAAATGGATTATGGGAGTGAAGTATACTCTTCAGCAGCAGCCACTTACCTGAAATCAATCGGTACTATTCAAAATGCAGCACTTCGTATAGCCACAGGAGCCTTTAAAACATCCCCTATCAAGAGCCTTCATGCTGATACCTGTGTACTGCCCTTCACGTACACTTTAGAAGCCAAGCAATTATCCTACTACCTCAGACTAATAGTTAATGAAACACATCCAAAACATGAGAGTGTTGGAAATGATCAACTAATGTACAAAAACTCTTACTTGGAAAGAATAAAGAGCCTGGCAAACTCTTATTCTATACAACCTGATTTAATTATGATAGAACGCCCATTGAACATCCCACCATGGACTGTTTTCAATATAAACATTTGCGACTACATGCATAATTTTAAAAAGAAAGACTACACAACAACGCAGCTCAAACTTATATTTCTACGACATTTTCAATCCCATGATGATAGCTACAGCATCTTTACTGACGGTTCCCTAACTGATGAAGGAGTTGGATGTGCCTTTGTGCCTCAACATGGTGAACCTGTGAATATGCGGTTGCCTGATGATGCGTCAATTTTCACTGCTGAGTTGATAGCAATATCACGAGCTATATTACATGCAAACTTGAACTCTCCTTCTGAATCAGTTACTATTTTCTCTGATTCTAGAAGTGCTATCTCGGCTATCATGATGTATAACAATCATCATCCAATTGTGCAAGAGATAGTGAAAAATATACATTCATGTACCAAATCTTTTAACTTCTGTTGGGTCCCGGCCCATACAGATATTTCATTAAACGAAGAAGCTGACGAAGCAGCAAGAAATGCAATAAATTTTGACAATATTTACAATGTGAAGTTACCTCGAAGTGACGTTAAGTGCAGGATTAGGAATAAAAGTAGAAAGAGATGGAGTAATGAATGGAATTCTATTCCATTACAATCTAATAAGCTGAGAAACGTTAAAGAATTCCCCACTCCTTATCATCATGTGTTCTTTGATGACAGATTTTGGGAGCGCACATTGTGCAGACTAAGAATAGGCCACACTCATCTAACCCATCAGTACCTCATGAACGAAGAAGAGAGACCTCTGTGTGAAAGTTGTTTTGTTTATTTGACTGTATACCACATTATCATAGAGTGCCCTGATTATATTAATGAAAGGAGAGATGTCGGTCTGGTGGGCAGACCTTTTTCTATTGTTATGAATAATTTGAGTGATTTTGGTGGTCCACTGTACAATTTCCTTAGAACTATTGGAATGTTAGGTAAATTTTGATATGTAGACATTAAAAAGTGTATGATTTTTAGTATGTTTTTAGTTGTAAATTCACTCTTGAAAAGACTTTGTTTCTGCTAGGGTGGTTAAACAAAATATATAATATTATTATTATGTTAAACGTAGCTAAAAGCAATTTGAGATTCTTCAAGATGATTCATTTCAATTGTATGTTACTCTGAAATTAATAATTGCCTTGGGTAACATCTGTGATTTGTTAATGTCAAATCTGTTGAGGCTATTTTTTAAGTAAGTTTTCTAGGTTGGATGAATCAGATCATATTTTTACTAATATTTCCAATAAAACCAATGTATTTTCCTCACAATTCTCAACTATTTGTAAGTAATTGCTAGTGCCTTAAACGTCTTCCTCTCTTTCGCGTTAAATATTTTAAAGTATTATAGTTAGCTTCAACTATTTGATCAAATTGTGTAACATTGTTTAATACTTAAAAGGCGCAGTGAACCTTATTCAAGATATTGGCACTTCGTGTAAACTAAATGTTAGCAAATTAGTTATGTTCATGTGAGAATCCATTTGTCTGAAATATAAATAGCAATCAGAAAAATTGCATCATTAATGCATGTAATCGGGAGTTTTCTGAAATGGCAAGAATGGGCTTCGATCTGTTTGTTTATACATATGCAGTCTTTTCATGAATATGAAACCATTAACCTATACTCGTGTCAATGATTAATTATATAATGTAAAGTTAATTATAAAGTGACCTAGAACGTGAATTGAAACAAATGTATGTACTCTTATTTGTTTACTCTATTATCACTACTTGCCCCCAGAGGTTCTATCCTGACTCTGTCTGTGGTGAATGGAAGAGAAGAGGAGTGTGGTTGTAATTTATTTGTATTGTCTTTTTTCATTCTACAGTTTTAGAGGATAGAATTAAGGTTCTTATCATCAACTAAGAGGTCTTAGATTTTGTGTTAGGTAGACTCTTAGGACTTCATTAACTATCAAGTATCAACTCTTCCTTTTCTTCTTCCATCCGTGAGTGCAGTCAACGGCGTTTGTGTATATTTTCGTCACATTCCTTGTTGAGTGACTGCATTCACTGAGTAGCTTTTCGTCTTTCATGGGTTCATCACCAACTGGTGATAGTGACTTGGTTCATGGATACACTTTCATTGGCTCTTATTGAATTTCCTTTTGAAGTCAGAGTTATGGCTTTTGGTTCTGAAGAGGACATGAACATCTTATTAAAATTACTTCTGTTCCACTGCAGTATTAGCTTAGCAAGTCTTTTTCACTTTGAGTATTATTATTAGGGAAAGCTCTTGGTTATCGTAAGTTTCCACGTTTTGGACAATCGAGAATAAATTAACCCACCTTTTAAAACAATAAATACAGGTCGAAGATGTTGAACCGTCCGGTAAATTTTTAAACTTCCCATAGGTAATATTGATAGACAATTAAATGTTAAGCATATTGTTTTATTAAACAAGAATTATTATTCAACCATAAACCGTAAAAATATCAATAAATAAGGACGAGTATATTATAATTAATTAACATTAGTTATTAATAATAGCCTCTATACATGAAAGCACAGATTCAAATAATTTACAAAACTCAACAGTAGATTATTATTGTGAATCCAATCATTCCAGTTAAAATAAATGTTAAAATTTACTCGACTATGTTTTACCCTAACTAAGATGTAAAAAACTACAATTTCTTTAAAATCACATGGTAGGTATTAGCAATCATCAACGATGTGATAAGGTTTGTGTGGACCCTGATGTGCCATTGCTTGAACTTAGGGAAGAGGAGGAGATGGTGGGGGTGGTATATGAGGAGGAGGATATGACAGTTGTACTGGGTCCATTGCTTGCTACTGTCCTCAGGTAAGTTCTAATGTCTCCACTAGTTGAAGGCAGTAAGTTAGAACTAGTTCCTGCTGTGGTAGCCGCCATAAATGAAGAACTGTTACCATTTTCCCCAGCAGTATTTACTTCAAAGAGAGAGTTACTGCTATTTATCCCCTGACTACGCACTGGAAATGAATTAATGCTACTTTCCCCAGGAGGATTAACCAAAAATACAAAATTTCTACTTTCCCCAGTTGAATTTGTCGTGAACGAAGAAGTACTGCTACTTTCCCCGGCAGTAGTTACCAGACTAGGGAAATCATTCATTTCGCCTCGTACAGGAAATGAAGTAGTGCTACTTCCACCGTCAGTAGTGACGTTGACAGGACGGGTGTTGTGAAAGTACCTCTGCAGCATAGGATTGTTTCTGATGTTACTGTTTCTTCTGCGGTGCCTCGAAACACTTCGCCAGGGTTCCATCATGGGGTCATTGATGGGGGAGAAGTAGGTTTGTCTGTTGGGATTAGAGCCCCCAGGGTTCTGGTTGGTGGGTCCATTGCCCTGCAGTCTGGATGAGGACGAAGGTGCAGAGGGTAGGTTTCTTGAATCTGGTGGAGGTTTTAAATGATTAGTCAGACTACAGAGCATTAAAAATAGTAATAGTGGTAATGATTAAAATCAATTTTTAAATCCAATATTGAATGACTTTTTATTTCCACTTCAATGTTTAATGAAATTAGTCATTCAGTAATCAATTTACATCCAACATTCTTTAGAATTACACTTTAACGCACTTTAACGTAAACATTTCATTAATAAAACCACAAATTTTGACAAATACTTCACATTGAATATTCATGGATATATAATGTTCATGCAAACATATTTATATCACTGTTCTATAACCTGTAGTAATTCACTTTAGGAAGCAGCCTCCTAGTGCCGATAAAAAGTTCCTAACATTACATTGCTATATGCGAAGAATGGTCGAACACACATCACACTCAGTTTGTTCATAACACAGGTGGTATTCATGCATTAGTTTGTAATGTTCCATTCTTAAGCAGGAGATCAAAATTAATTTAAAAAAACACTTCGTTCTTTATTGTATGTGATAGATCAGATATCAAGTATTTGCATAATTAATATAGAGTGAATACAGTAAGGGTCACAGAAATGTTTCCTATTTTTCAAATACTTTTAAATCTGTAGCCAATGCGTGAATGAACTGTATCATGGTATCTTTTTCTCCGTCTTTTATAGTACTATTATACGGTAAAAACAATTATAACTGATAGACATAGTTTAAAAGTGCAATTTTTTTTTGTCATTGCACGACGGTTATTCTTAGAGCTAAAGGTACGTTTTGCATGCAACGATTATTGTGATCATCGCTCATCAATGATCGCACAGCAATTAGGAATGCAACAGCCCCATAGGAATAACATTGAACTAGTGTTCAGTGATAGTAGCTGGGCGATTGTCACTTAGTAATGATCACAATAATCACTGCATGCAAAACGTACCTTAACTCTGTGATTTTACTCACTAAAAGGCAGTGAATAAAAGGAAAAAATACAATGGTAGACATTTTAATACAGGGCACCTCTTCCTTGGAAACTATTTTGAAAAAGAACAACTTCAGTGATATTTTTGATCTTATTGAAGTTTTCACTATGAATATTCCTTCTTCGTTTGTTATTTGTGTTTTTAATACCTTCAGCTGTCAGCGATAAAAAAAATGTAAATGCGAACACATTTTAAGAAAAGCTTTTTCTTCCGAGGTGTTAAATACGAAACTGTTAAGCAGGCTTCCTCATGGTTGAAGGTGAAAATTTTAATTGCAACATTTGTAAAGTGAGAATGTATTAAGAGTTGTCTCATAGGAATGAGTTAGTAATAATACATTTTTATTGTTGGGCTGAAGAAATTGTTTCTTCATTCTTTGTTACGTTTTTGAAAAAAATTGGAACCATTTTTGTGGCCCATACTGAATAATGACTGAAATAAGTGCACTGACCTGAGGTTCCCTGCTGCAAGAAGCGACTTGCGTTCTGTTGTTCCTCCGCAGTGAGAGGCCTCATCTCACCGTAAGTGTTGGGGATGAGACTACTGCCTGCCGGTCTGCGGTGAGGATTGCCCGAGATCACAGGGGGCACAGACAGCACACTAGGGTCCGACCTTGTGAAGATATTTTATAAGAAGATACTTTTTATTGGAAGTATAAGCAGGAATTGCAACAATACTAGGATATGGCAAGGGATTTCAAACATTAGATTTAATTTATCAAACATTAATTTTCACCTGGTACTACTGAGGAATGCATTGGTGCCCATAGCTCGGAAAACATTGGAGGGGGTAGGCCTAGTAGAACTTTGGGCCTTGCTAAGATTATCCTGAAAAAAAAAACCTTAGATTGTTTTTGAATGTTGCACATATTTTAAAGCTCTGTAAATATGGTTAGCTCAAACATGTTATAATTTGGTTAAACTAAGTTCTCAATAGTTTATCTTAGTAATTCTTCTCAATAGTTTATTGTAGCATTCAACAAATAAATATTTTAGTCAGCTACATTGGGAAAAGGGATCATAAAATAATGGAAATATTCCTACCTGACTTAAGGGCCGTACACACGAAGGGGTTTGTCAATCTTTCCACCAGACTTTTCGCTAATCTCCTACTTTTTCCACGAGAATATAAGAAAAAACGATATAATTGTTATTTATTTTAGTTGGTATCTAAGATACATGCAGGTAACATGGATACCAACTGAAATAAATAATAATTATATCGTTTTTTCTTATATTCTCGTGAAAAAAGTAGGAGGAGATTAACGAAAAGTCTGGTGGGTAGACTGACAAGCCCCTACGTGTGTTGGTCGATCTATTTTGCTCACGCAGTACTAAAAGATATAATGATGTGTGATGATTCTAATAATGAACCTTTTTCTTTGTGAAATGTACAGAGTGAATTAGTTTCAATGAATTTAGAATTCTCATGGTTTACTGCCTGTCCAAATAGATTGATGGTGTTTTACCACCCAAAATTATGGAAGGGGTTTAGGCTAATTAGCTCGTCGAGATGCTTAGGTATGGAATTATATAACTTGTGTCAGTCAGTGGTAAGGGTTCAGCAGTCTAGAGAGAAACTTGAAGAGTCATAGCACAGTCCTTGACAGAGCTGCACTTCTCTCATATGTTTCATCTAATGTTTCCATGTAATCAGACTCTACAGCTGGTGTCATCGTCTCATTATACACGAGTAATAACCTGTGTTCAAGGTAAGAAATACATAACCTTTTAAAGTTGGACGTACGTCGTCATTACTCTAACATATATGAGATTCTTTTACGGAAAGAAAAATCTAGATGAAGTAGTGTCTGGGAAAAGAAAGTCATCTAAAACTGAACATCCAGATACAACATTTATTCCCGTAGTTAAAGCTATCTGAAAATTTGTACATTATAACAACGGATGTCACCAATAATGACATTAGTTATTTGTAAAACAAATTCAGAATGGAAGTTAAACTACAGGATATTCTTAACTATTACTTTCTAAGTGCCATTTTCTATTGTACAAATGTGATCTAAGATGAAAAGGTTTTGTCAAATATACGTAGCACTAATTTAGAGTAATCGAGACTCTCATCTCCTACAAACTAAATGTCCCTAATTCAGAAGTTTTTGGTATCATATGTTTAGTATTGTATTATTATTAAATAATAATACAAATCATTGACTACGAACTTTCTGGCATATGAACTTCCACAGTTACGACCTTCTGAGATATGAAGTCCCTCAGTAATTAACTGGCAATGGCTTCAGTGACCATTGCCGAGGTGAAATAGGTGTCGGGAAGTGATTGGCACATGTTCTGTGCAGGTGACAGTGGACGGAAATTTCGGTCTCTGAATTATAAATGCCTGTTATGTAGTTTGTTGTATCTGCTAGTTTATTGTACTGCACATATCAGGATTGCTCAATGACCTGCCAAGGGGGTTCGGAGGCGGCATGCCCCCCGATACATCTAACTAATGAGTTTTATTTATGAGGCCGAATTTTCCGCTCAAATCTCATGTTGAATAAATATTAAAATTACTAATATTACATATCATTTTACTACGACTGATGATGTTATTCGCTTTTAATAATTACACTACACATTTTAGTATTCATAATTTCAACTTTTTGTAAATAAAATAAAACCGAATTATACGAGATCAAATTACCCTAAAACCACAGGCGACGCAACATTTCCCTACCTGTTGGTCGTGTAGCTAGGTAGGTAAATGTATTAGTTATTGAGTCTACACGTTAGTTTGCATCTAAGCGGAAATTTATAGTTTTTTAAATTTTTGCTTCTACATCTGTGTTCAGTTGTTGTGTGCGTGTAATGGCGTGAGTGTGCGAAGATGTCTCCTACTTTCCTAATCTTTATCATGTGTTTTATTTTTGATCTGAATGTGGGGTTGTAGACTTGTAGTGTCTTATGTTTTTGTAGGTATAAAGTGTTCGTTGATGATGATGTCGACCCCTCCCCACTCCCGACACATGGGAGTGGGGTCCGTTCTCACTGCTCTCACGGCCCGCCAACCCGCGCCGAGCCACCCCGCCAGTAGGGAGGGGTACCGCCCACCCCAGCGATGCTGCGGGCAACCAAGCCCAGGGCCAGGGTGGAGGTGTGAGGTTTTGTATATTTGTGTGTGGTGTGGTGTTTGGGGTTTCTCCTCCCACCTACAATCCCAGTAGGACCCCCCACTCGGTGATCAGGGGCGCCACCCCCACAGGGTCAGTCCAGAGCTTCAAAGGAGTGAGAGAGGTTGGGAGATTGGGGCAGTTAAAGAGGTGTATGGTGTTGTGTGTGTGTGTTTTGCAGAGTGGACAGTTTGGTGATGTGTGTGTCAGGTGATATTTTGTGTAGGTAGCTGTGTAGTAGTGGGGATTTATTTGTTCTGAGTTGTGCAAGTTGTCTGCGTGTGTGTCGGGGTAGTGTGGTTTCATTTGTGTTTATTTCAGGTGCTTGGTCTTGTAGTATTTTGTTTATGGTTTTTGATGTGAGATATGAGCTTACTATTTGTGTATGGATGGTTTTCATGTTTTGTTTGATGGTATCTGAGGTTGTTGTTTCTGGGGTGGTGTCTATGTTTATTGTGTAGTTGTTGTTGTTGTCATGTATGGATTGTTTCTTGTGTCTTTGGGTTGTGGGTAGTTGGGTTAGGTGGTGGAGGGGGTGTTCTGGATCTATAGGGCGTGTGATTGTTTTGTCTGTGTGTAGAGGTGTTTAGGGCGTGTGATTGTTTTGTCTGTGTGTAGTAGTGTTTCTTTGGATTTGCTCCAGTGTGTAGATGTTAGTGCTTTAATAATTTTGAGTGTGTGTTTGGCTTTTTGTGTAGTGTTTTGTATGTGTTGTGAGTATGTGAGCTTTGGATCGAAAGTGACTCCTAGAATTTTGGGATTTCGTGTAGTAGGGAGTATTGTGTCTTGTATTTCTAGTGTTAGTGTTTTGCCATATTCTGCTGGATCTGGTGTGAACAGTGTGGTCATTGTTTTTGTGGCGTTCAGTGTAAGTTGATTGTTTTGTGTCCAGTTGTGTATTTGGTGTAGGTAGGGTTGTATTTGTGTTTGTGCTGTGTGGAAATTTGTGTGTGATGAGAGTATAGTGATATCGTCTGCGTATGTGATGAGTTGTACTGTGGGTGGTGGTGTTGGTATGTCGGATGTGTATATGTTGAAAAGTGTTGGTGATAGGACGCCTCCTTGTGGTACTCCTGTCTTCATGTGTCTATGTTTGGAGTTTGTGTTGTTGAATTGTGTGTAACTGTTGCGTCCTTCAATGTAATTTGCTATGTACTTAGTGACTGTTGGTGGGATGTTTGTGTTATGTATTTTGTATATGAGTTTGTGTATGTTGACCGTGTCGAAAGCCTTAGACATGTCTAAGGCCTTAGACATGTCTAAGGCCACCGACACGGTTCTTTGTGGAGGTTGTTTCATGTTAAAGCCCTGTGTGATGGTGTTGTTTATGATGTGGAGTGCTGTGGTGGTGGAGTGTTTGGCTTTGAAACCGTGTTGATGACTGTGATGAGTGATGTTTGGTGTGATGTATGTGTTTAGGAGTATTTTTTCTAGTGTTTTTGCTATGGGTGAAAGTAATGAGATGGGTCTGTAAGATGTACCTAAGTTTGTGGCTTTGTTGGGTTTTGGTATGGGGATTATTTTCGCTAGTTTCCATGTGTGTGGTATGTTGTTTGTGTTGAGTGCGATGTTGTAGATGTTTGTGAGGTATGTGATGGCCAGTGTGCCTAGATGTTTTAGGTGTTTGATGTTGATATTGTCTGGATTGTTTGATGGCGTCTATTGTTTGTGTACGAGTGATGTCAATTAGTGTTGTTGTTAGTTTCTTGGTGCGTTTGTCTATTTTCCTATTTTCTGGGTTTGTTTTGTGTTTTATGATGTTTGCAAATTGTATATTGAAGAATTCTGCTGTTTGTTTGTTGTTTGTGGCTATCTTGTTTTGGAATGAGATGGTGTTGTTTTGTGTTTGTGGGTTTTTTTTGTTGTTGAGTCCAGCTATTGTGTGTGTGTGTGTTTGTTTTGTGGTCCCACTGATCGTCTAGGTGTTCCTTCCATAAGGATTCTTTGTGTTTCTGTATTTGTGTGTCGATGTTTTTATTTAGTTCGGTTAATTGGGGATCAGTGGGATTTAGTGTGCGTGTGTTGTTTCTGTGTTCTATGTTGTCCCTAATATGTTCTGGTAGTAGTTTTAGGTTGTTGCGTATTTTGCCTTTGGGGATGTTTCTTTTGTCTGAGTGTAGTATGGCGTTTATGAGTATTTTGTTTGCGGTATGTATATTTGTAGGTATTTCTGTGTCTTGTAGGGTGTTTTCTATGTCTTGTGTGAATTGTTCCCAGTCTGCTTTGTGGTAGTTTGTGTATGTACGTCTGTTTTGTTGTAGTTTGTATTTTGTTTTGGTGTTGTATGTGATTTTGATGGGAAGGTGGTCTGATGAGAGTGTGTGTATCGTGTTCCATGTTATGTGTCTGTGTATTGTGTCAGAAGCTGATGTGATGTCGGGGGATGTTTGTTGTTGGTTTGGGTTATTTGGGACTCGTGTGGGAGTGTCTGTGTTCAGAATGATGTGATTGGAATTATCTATTAGGTCGGAGACGAGTGCGCCTCTGTGGTCTTCTGTGTGTGAGTGCCAGAGTGTTGAATGTGCATTGATGTCTCCTGTAATTATTGCATTTGTTAGTGTGGTGAGGTGGATGAAACAGTTTGTTATGTCAGTGTCTTCGGTTAGATGGTTTATGTCTGTTGTGTCGCGTGGGGGTATGTATATGTTAGCAATGTGAACGTGTTTGGATTTGGTTAGGTGTATTTTGATTGTTTGTAATTCTGTTTTCTGTGTGTTTAAGTGGGGTGGTGTTTTCTGGTGTGTGAAGGTGATGGAGTTATGTATGTATGTGAGGAGTCCACCACCTGGTTTGTGTGTTCTGTCTGTTCTGATGGGTGTGTAGTTTGTGATTTTGGGGGTTTTGTGGTGAGGGGCGAGCTTTGTTTCTTGTATTGTGATGATATCAATATTATGTTGTGTGATGGTATGTTCCAGTTCTGTGTGTTTTCTAAGTATGCCGTTAATATTTATTTGAAGTATGTTCAGGTGCTTGGGGTTTGGAGATCGTTGTGGTGGTGGTGTGTTTGGTTGTGGTGGTGTATTTGGTGGAGGGGCTGGATTTTGTTTTGGTGGGATTGAATTTGGTTGCGATGGATTTGGAGGTGGTTGTGGGGTGGGGTTTTGGTTGGGTAAGCTGTTATTGTTGTTGTTGGGGTCTGGGGTGTGTGTGTTGTTGTGAAGTGAACATGTCCAAGTGTTTGTGTACTGTGCAACTTTTATGTTTGTACACTTTTTAAGGTGTACCCAGTGTGGAGTGTGTGAGTTGCACAGTATTGAGTGTTGTCTGTTTGTGATTTTGTGTTTGCAAACCTCGCACATCCACGAAGGTCCCGGATTGCTCTCCACATCTCCGGAGAGAAGCAGCAGAGCCCTCACCCACGTGACCGGGAGACTCACGGGGCGACGCGCCGAAAAAACGACGAAATTGGGTCCTCCTTGCGGAGGACAGGGTAGGTGTTCTCCGATTTAAGCGGGAAATTTCCCGCCGCATCCCAACAGCGTGCATGCCGGAGATTCTTGTAAAGTGTTCGTTTGCAGTGGTGATTATGAGAAGGTGTTATAGTTAAAATGTTCAAATTGTAGAAAGCCAGATTGAATAGTGGCTGTTGAAGTCCCTTAAGATGAGACAGTTGGTTAGGATGTTAAGGTGTGTGTCCTGGGGGTGTGGAGCCAGAAGGGGATATGCAGATTATTGTTATATTTTACGTGCGTTTGCATATCTACATTCGTGCAGATTGTAATTAGAGTGTGGGTACAAATTGCATTCTTGAAATTGTTTCGGCCGTGTTGTTAGTGGAGGATATGAATTTTGTGGATCAGTGTGAGGAGGCCCCCTCCGCCTCGTGTAGGCCTATCGAGTCGGAACGTTTAGTATCCAGGGAACTTTGGTGTGGTCCGTTATTGGTTAGTATAGTTTCCTGGATAGTAGCTATATGTATGTATGTTAGTAATGGCCAGGATTGATTTCCTTGCCGCTGGAGAGTTAAAAAGGGGGAATTATGCCGACCCATACTCCCCTCTTGGTGGAAAAAAGCTATGGGGTCATTCGTGTGTTAAGGCAGTGAGTAGAGCCTCACACTCTGGTCGCGTCCCTAGGAGTGAGGATGGGGTTGAAAAGACATTCTTGTCCAGATGGGCGTCACGGTAACCACGTGTAAGTTCTTCTCTGAGCAGCTGAACTATTAATGGCTTTTTGATTTATCGGAGAGTTAAGAAACTGATTTCTAAACTCGTATAGCATAATAGCTAGCTATATGGCTTATTTATTAAATTGTTATTGAAATTGAGAAAATGGTGATAAAAAGAGCATTAGAGTTCACTCACCCTTTTCATGGCCATAATCAGGTCGTCCAAATCATTGCCTGTTCCCTCTACTATCCTTTGATTCTCTTCTTCAGCGACCAAGGGTTCCGCTGTAGGAGGTTGGCGAAATTCCGTAAATAAGAGAGGATCTGTAGGTATGAATCTACGAATTCCACTACGAAAAGGTGCCGCCCCCATCATAGAATGACCTCTTTCACGGTAAGTTTGTTGATTCAGTAAGAGAGGGGAAATGGGTTGGTTGGAAGGCAAGAAGTTCACACTGGGGTTGTGGCGAGGAGAACCGTTAGGCCCCATGACTGTTCTGAGAAAGGAGAGGTGATTGGGTCTAGAACCTCTAGTCTCAAGCATAGGTGGAGTTAATGCAGCTCTTCTCCGAGATGAAGAAGCATGTGCACGAGAGAATGAACCTATGATGAATTCATTTGGTCGGTATGAAGTAGAAATAGTTGGCAGATTTATAGATGTAGTTAGCTGATTGAAGGAGGTAGGGATTGACCGATGATTGGAGGTGGTAAGAATAGGCCGATGATTGGAGGTGGTAGTTATTGTACGATGATTGGAGATGGTAGTTATTGGCCGATGATTGGAGGTGGTAAGAATTGGCCGATGATTTGTAGTGGTAGAGATTAGCCTTTGATTGGAGGTGGTAGCCAATGCCTGATTGATTGTGGTCGGGATTGGCCGATTGGAGGAGTTAGAAATAGTCTGATTGGTGGTGTTAGGAATAGACTGATTGGAGGGGTTAGCTATTGACTCAGAGGTGGAAGAAATAGACTGAGGACTGGAAGTTAAAGTAACGCTTTCAGAATGAGAGTCATTAGATGGAGTATATAGAGGATTACTTTGTGTAATAGTTTGGGGAGGTGTTTGTGAACTCAAAGAATGGCTTGGATAATAACCGGGATAAGGTGGCACAAAACGAGAAGGAACATCTTGCTCAGAATTTGGATTATATTCCACACTTTCTGGAGAAGGTAACCGAAATACAGGAGAAAATGGAATAAGATGTTCTGGAAAATTCGATTCAAAAGTGGGAGTTTGTGGTGGATAGAATGTGGGAGAAGCTGACTGATTGGATGAGTGAGAAGCTGAAGGATTGTGAGATGGCTGATTTAAAGGGGGAGAAGTTGGTTGATTCAAGGTGGGAGAAGTTGGTTGATTCAAGGTGGGAGAAGTTGGTTGATTCAAGGTGGGAGAAGTTGGTTGATTCAAAGTAAGAGAAGCTGGTTGATTCAAAGTAAGAGAAGCTGGTTGATTCAAGGTGGGAGAAGCTGGTTGATTCAAGGTGGGAGAAGCTGGTTGATTCAAGGTGGGAGAAGCTGGTTGATTCAAGGTGGGAGAAGCTGGTTGATTCAAGGTGGGAGAAGCTGGTTGATTCAAGGTGGGAGAAGCTGGTTGATTCAAGGTGGGAGAAGCTGGTTGATTCAAGGTGGGAGAAGCTGGTTGATTCAAGGTAGGAGAAGTTGATTGATGAGAAGTGAGAGAACCTGGCTCATTGAAGTTGGGAGTAGGTAAATGCATGGGGATGCGGCAATCAGTAAGAAAATCAACTGTCCAATATTCTGAAGTTGGGGAGACAGTGGCAGTTCTAGACAGGTTGGCTGTATTAACAGCTGCTGACATGCTGGGTGTATCGACAGTTGCAAAGAGACTGGGTGTATCGACAGTTGCAAAGAGACTGGGTGTATCGACAGCTGCAGAGAAGCTAGGCATATTGACAGTTGCGGACAAGGTGCTGGGAGTGTCAACAACTACAGACAGGCTGCTGGGCGTGCCGATTGCAGCAGACAAGCTCTCGGGCGTGCCGAAAGTTGAAGATAAGCTGCTGGGTGTGTCACTAGATGCAGAAAATCTGGATGAGCCGACAGTTGTAGGTAGGCTGGATGAGCCGACAGTTGTAGGTAGGCTGGATGAGCCGACAGTTGTAGGTAGGCTGGATGAGCCGACAGTTGTAGGTAGGCTGGATGAGCCGACAGTTGTAGGTAGGCTGGATGAGCCGACAGTTGTAGGTAGGCTGGATGAGCCGACAGTTGTAGGTAGGCTGGATGAGCCGACAGTTGTAGGTAGGCTGGATGAGCCGACAGTTGTAGGTAGGCTGGATGAGCCGACAGTTGTAGGTAGGCTGGATGAGCCGACAGTTGTAGGTAGGCTGGATGAGCCGACAGTTGTAGGTAGGCTGGATGAGCCGACAGTTGTAGGTAGGCTGGATGAGCCGACAGTTGTAGGTAGGCTGGATGAGCCGACAGTTGTAGGTAGGCTGGATGAGCCGACAGTTGTAGGTAGGCTGGATGAGCCGACAGTTGTAGGTAGGCTGGATGAGCCGACAGTTGTAGGTAGGCTGGATGAGCCGACAGTTGTAGGTAGGCTGGATGAGCCGACAGTTGTAGGTAGGCTGGATGAGCCGACAGTTGTAGGTAGGCTGGATGAGCCGATAGTTTTAGGTAGGCTGGATGTGCCGACAGTTGTAGGTAGGCTGGATGTGCCGACAGTTGTAGGTGGGCTGGATGTACCGACAGTTGTAGGTGGGCTGGATGTGCCGACAGTTGTAGGTGGGCTGGATGTGCCGACAGTTGTAGGTGGGCTGGATGTGCCGACAGTTGTAGGTGGGCTGGATGTGCCGACAGTTGTAGGTGGGCTGGATGTGCTAACAGTTGTAGGTAGGCTGGATGTGATAACAGTTGTAGGTAGGATGAGTGTACCAACATTTGTAGGTAGATTGGGTATGCCAACAGTCGTAGGTAGGCTGGGCGTGCCGACAGTTGTCGGTAGGCTGGAAGTGCTGGCAGTTGTAGTCAGGTTGGGCATGCCGACAGTTGCAGATAGGCTGGGAGTGTCAACAGGTGTAGATAGACTTGGTGTGCCAGCATTTGTAGACAGGTTGGGTGAGCTGACAGTAGAAACACTGTTGACAGTGACAGTTGATTCCAAGCAAGTAGAAGGGACATTAGTTGTTGCATTTCTTGTAGTGAGAGTAGATGCAGAACTGCGTATATTTGACGGTCTGAAAATTACAAAAATATTATATATATTAGGAGAGTTTAACATCATATTTACTATTATTAATACAGTGCCAACATTTGAATCATGTTGAGTTGTGACTGATTTCAAACCACTGCATGGGTCATTAGCACTGCACAAAATAAGGTTTCGAAAACAGGAATTTTACATCTACAATTCAACCATAATACATATTAATCCAAAAAAAAAACAGAATACATTTATCATATATAGTAGAGCGGAGCGAATACTTGTGCAATCGCGCGCGGGGTGAATCCTGCACACCACATGTATAAATGGCAGAGAATAGTGGTAGACGTCCACAAGTATGTAGTAACACTATAAACAATTCAAAATCATAGAGACATCTCTTCATCAATAAAAGAATATTTCATTTTGGACCATATGTAAGATGCCCACTATGGAGCCACCTTCATATCCTAACTGTCATCAACAGTGCTTCCGACCACCTCGGCGTTCTCAAGGGCAAGGCCCTCAGCAAGTGGGGTCTCTAAAAGAATATTCTCTTCCTAACATATAAGGTTCTTATGAGCCCCAAAAAGACGTATGCTTCCTCAGTCTGTCACCAAAACTCTTACGTTCAGAACTCCAAAATTGTGTACTGGCAACCTTCAGATGGCCACACTGGGCCATTTACCCTCCGAATCTATGGTCCTTTCTGTCACCCATTACCTCTATCTCCTCTGCAAGCATTACCTCTATCTACAATTAATTGTAGCTAGCAGTACCTCTATCTACAATTGATTAATTAAGTAGGCGCTTAACGTCTGCTTCGTAACCAAAGGCCATATCACTGACGTCAAAAGAAGATTAAAATAAAAGGGACTGGAAGATGTTAGCATAAAGGAAAGTGGCATCATGAACATCATGTTACACCTACCACCGTCGGTGACAATGCTCATGGATGCAGAAAAGATACTCCTTGAATGCAGTCAATTACCAAGAAATTTGACGAAAAGAGACGCGGATGTTTGATGAAAATGAAGAGGTGATAGTAAATGAAGCATACAAGCCCTCCTAACCCAAAAATCTAAGACCTCTGAGTTGAAGAGCATAACCCTAGCACTACCCTCTAAAACTGCAAGTAGCGTTAACAAAATAATAACAATGAAAATAAAAATCCACATTAGAACAGTTCGGAGCCTAAGGGTTCGAAGCAACTTTGTATATAACGGATAGACGTAGTGGTACAAATATTTAGCTACCACTGTCAATATTTTACACCCGAATTAAATTTTGACAATATGAATTGCAATTATAACACGGCTTTTATCAAGATTAATAGGTACACACAGAGATACATACTCAGCTCCTCTCGCTATCAAGGGACCATGTGGTACAAAAGTAATAACGTAATCTTGCACACATAGGTAGCCAATGTGTTCATCTGTATATTTTATCACCAAAATTTAATTAAAAACAAGATCCTAACCAAGAAACAAATCCAAGTTACATACAAAATTAGTTAAACAACCACTATCTAAGATAGTTTGGTTACCTGATTTCTCCTGGACTTCTAGGAACACCGGCAGGATGATCCCCATATATGAAGTTACGAATAGTTAGAGGCAGATTGAGACTGAAGGCACGTCCCTCTTCACTGTACCAGGGGAAAATCATTCAATATCATCTAACTAATTGTTTCTCTAACAAACAAAGACATGTTTATTTTCATCTGCACCACTATATCAGTGTCCAACGCACCTGTGGAATAACCTGTGTGCAAACTCAGTGTAAGGGGTTCCACGAGGAGGATTCATAAGGTAATCAAGGCGGGAGGCGTGATGCGCAGTGAAGAAAGATTCAGTGGTGGTGGTAGTGGTGGTGGTGGAAGAAGTTTGTGAAGAAGTTGTCTGCGTTGTGGATGGCAGTGCTGAGGAACCATCCAAATCAGGAACAACCTGTAGTCCATCACCCTGATCATAGATACTCCATTGTTAAACTATATTTGCTAGAATTAACAGCAGTTATAAGAGTCATTTCAATAAAAGCAGTTGAAATTCTAAAAAGGATTAAGATTCTAAGGTGAAACTAATGCTTCTCAATGCCAAGGATTTCAACTAAATTTCTTATTTAAGAATATTCACTTAGTGTTTCAAATAAAATAAATGAATTATTGATGTCCGGAAAACTGCCAGGGGAAAAACTGCCAGTTACTAATTACTGGCAATTTAATGACTTTAGTCAATAATAACATTTGAATCTATAAAAAAAGCAGCTTGACATTCGTTCAGGAGTTGAGGGGACATTCATTTTTACTTAGTTTACAAAACAAAAATGATAGTTAAATGTAGACAAATTTATTTTAATTTTTTTAAACACATTATTATATAAATATGTTAGAACTAAATCAAATTCAATATAGAAATTTAAAACTAAAACCTTTCTTAGAAAATAGTAAGAGAAGAAACAAAGAGATAATTATATTTTGGACAGAGTACAATTTCTATATTTACATAACGCATCTCTACATTATCAGTTCATAACGGGTTTAGTGTCTAATTAGTTCTTTTTGCGTTTATAATTTGAGAATTGAACATGTATTCAAGCTTAATATTCGCTTGTACTCCTTATAAAACAACTTCGATCAATGTTTGTGAAATATTTAGAATTTGCAACCCAACATACATGATTAAAACTGGTATTACCTACCTAATTCTCTGAAAATTCCACTCGATCGAATTGGATTGCACATTAGTTAGCTAATAATAGTTTTTACAAATAAAGGAAAATTGTATAAATGAAATATTGAACATACATATAAGTTGATTAAACATTCGCTTAATTCATTGTATAATTTAAAATTATATCATTGTGAGAATATCAAATTAGCTAGTAATCACAAATCAGTACACGGGTTTTTAACATTTGTTTCTGAACCAAAGGCTATATTGCTGACGTCAATAGGAAATTAAAAACAAGGGACTATATATGTAACTTGATAAGTTGTTTAAAATGTAAGTGACTTAGTAAATATGCTAAAAATGGTAATTATAACTTCCTTGTGTGTACCGAAGTTTTGTTAACTGTGTGTTTAATAAAGTAGCTTTGTTGAAATATTATTTCCCTGTGAATATTAAGTAATCCAATATCTGTATAGTTATTAATGTAAAAATGAATGTCCCCTTAACTCATTAATGAAGTTTTCCGCTTCAGCAGTTTTCCGTGAACAAATTATTAGATTTATATTTTCCAATTGAAATAAATTTAAAAAATTATTTATTTATATTCTGGGTTCTGCCAAGTCGTCCGAGGGGTGTCGGATATTTCGTGACGAATTCTGTTTAGCTATATCTCTCTAAGTCCTATGCCTCCAGATATGCCATGAGCTTCGGAACATTAAATGTGTCTTAGTTTTCACCCAAGACTGTCTTCATGGTTACAGGGGTATTTCCATAAAAATTTCTCCTTATTGCCTCGGTACCAGTGCACTCGTATCAACACATGTCTCACAGACACATCTTCTACACAACGAGCACAGAGGATAGGATCTTCTCTCTCCATGAGATGTCTGTGGGTGGTCAGTGTATGACCAATTCTGAGGCGACGCAGGGTCACCTTAATTCTCCTTGTTCTGTGAGTTGAGGATGGACAAGTCCTCAAATCTTCTCTGATCTCTCTCAGTTTGTTGTCCACTACGTCTCTCCATTCCCTGCTCCAAGCATCTCTTACGGCTCTCTTCACCAATGGGTACATGTCCCTACAGGGCAATTTCATACTCATCTTATCTCTCAAATGTGTTGCTCTATTTGCAGCCTTGTCTGTAAGTTCATTACCAGCGACGCCTATATGGCTGGGAACCCAGCACATCTGTACTGTCTTCTGTCCAATATTGAGTTACATAAGCCAGTTCTGCATTGCACATACGATAGGGTGCGGCGAGTTTATACTTTCAATGGCAGCGAGCGCACTTCTCGAATCAGAACAAATGACAAGGTTATCGATGTTTTCTTCCATGCAGAATTTTAAAGTCACGAATCGCAATTAGTTCCGCTGTGAAGATAGAAGAATCATCCAGGATTCGACCAGAAAATGTGCCATACTCCGAGGTATATGCATACCTAACTCCGTTTTCTGATTTTGACCCATCAGTGTATATTTTTAAGTTCTGAGGGTGTTTTTCTTTGAGATGACGATAGAAGCTTATTCTGAGGAGGTGTTCAGACTGGTCCTTCTTTGGTGTCTCGCACAGTTCTCGACAATAAGAGATATTCAGTCTCCACGGAGGATGTTGGCTTAGCTTATAAGGTGCACAGTTTGTAACTTTAATGTTCAGATCCGCTTGCAGTCTTCTACAACGAGTGCCAAGGGGGGAAAGTTTACCGTCGAATATACTATCCTCTGTCTCGTTCAAAACAACAGAGGCTGCTGGGGACCTGGGGTTACGCTGCAGACGGGCATAATGCTGGAGACAGAGTTGATTACGTCTTAGATATAATGGAGCTTCTCCAGCCTCCGCATGAAGACTAGCGATAGGAGAGGACCTAAAGGCACCTAGTGCCAGACGAATTCCGGAATTATGTATAGCATCCAATCTCCTCAATGAGCTCTGAGATGCATTTCCGTAAAACTGTGACCCATAATCCATTTTACTCCTTATTAGAGCTCGATAGAGTCTTAGGAGGGTACATCGGTCTCCTTCCCAGGAGAGGTGTGCTGTTGCCTTCAACGCATACATGGCTAATAGGTATTTAGTTCTGAGGGACTCAATGTGGTTTTGCCATTTTCATTTTCTGTCAAAGGACATTCCTAAGAATTTGACGCACTCTTTAAATTCGATGGCATGGTCCAAGATTCTAAAATTGGGTGGGTTGGGGAGTTTTCTTCCTCTGTGGAAAAAACATCCCAGAATTTTCTCAGGGGCCAGCATGAATCCGTTTCTTGTTGCTCAGTTAGGTATTTGGTTAACGGATCGCTGGAGTAAGCGTTCAGCTGTTGGGGCGTAGATACATGTGAGGTAAATGGCCAGGTCATCCACATACAGGGTTGCCTGTACTACGACAGGAAGGTCGTCTGTGACTTTGTTCATTGCTATAAGGAACAGAGTGCAGCTGAGGACACTTCCCTGTGGAACGCAGCTGCCCACTTTTCCTGGAATATTCTCTCATTCAGGAAGTTTTGGACAAAGATGATCAGTGGTCCTCTTTTACCATACTCGTGAAAGGACTTCAGGATACCATACCTCCAAGATGTATCGTAGGCCTTCCTGATGTCAAAGAAAATGGCATAGAGGCTCTTGCCTCTAGCAAACGCAGTACTACGGCAGTCTCTAGTCTGGCAATAGCATCCTCTGTTCCCCTCATTCGTTGGAAACCATATTGTACGTCGTTTATTAGGGAGTTTTCTCCCAGGAAATGCATCAATCTAACGTTAACGACTTCCTCCAGCAATTTTCATATGCTGCTCGTAAGGGCTATTGGTCTGTAGCTTCCTGTATCATTTGGAGGATTTCCTGGTTTCAAGAAAGGGAGCAAAATTGCTCGAGACCATCTAGAAGGGAAAATTCCCTCTAGCCAGCATTTATTAAATATTGCGAGAAGGAACTGCAGTGTTTGAATTGGAAGGTTCTGGTAATACATGCCATCATTGCCGCAGGCAGTATTCTTGGTTGACATGAGAGCGGCTTGAAGTTCCGTTGGGGATATCTCATCATTGTAAGGCTCCCGGCTTCCTCCTGCAAAATTGAGAAGACGAGACTCTTCTGTCGTCTTTATATTTTGGAATTCTGGTGAATAGCTGTCGCTTACACTGACATTGGCAAAAGCCTGTCCAAGAAGATTGGCGACCACTTCTGGTTGTAAGATATTGTCTGTATTAGTCTTGATAACCGGTAGGGGGGCACTTCTATATTTAACTTGAATCTTTTTGATAATCTGGAAGACAGAGTTTATTGGGGTTGGTGTGGTTATTTTATTGATGTAATCAATCCAGCACTGCTTCTTTGCTCTCCTCTGTACATAACGGGCATCTGCTCTAGCTTGGTTCAGAAGGACTTTATTCTTCATAGTTGGGCGTCGGTGATATCTACGTTGTACTATCTTCTTTTCCCGTCTTGTAGTCTTACATTCCATATTCCACCACGGGACAGGAATACGTCCAATGCCTCCAAGGGTGTGGGGGATAGATTCGAGTGATGCATTGTTTATTGTGTTTTCGAATACATCCAACATATTGTTCACATCATCCACACAGTCCGCATTCACAACCACCAGTTGCTTGAAGCGTTTCCAGCTTGCACGAGAAAGTGAAACTCTTTTTATAGTAGTAGAAGCGCTTATAGGGGTTAGGTCATTCACTACGATCTGAAAGTGGTCACTTCCAAACTTCTCATCGATAACTCTCCACTCTAGTTTTGGTACAAGTTCTGGTGAGCAGAGGGTGATATCAGGGGATGACGTCTCTCCAGTATTAATATTAAGTCGGGTTCCTGTTCCGTCATTCAGAAGACACACTATTCTGGCTTAAAAATCTGTCAATTGTTCTACCAACAGGGTTGGTACGGTGGCTGCCCAGGACTGGGTAGTGTCCATTAAGGTCACCCATCACCAGGAAAAGTTCAGGGAGCTGCCTTAGAAGTGTCTCTAGGTTCCGAAATGATAATGTGGTGCCGGAGGAATGATATATAGCTATTACAAATTGATAGATGATATGGTGTAAAGATACAGTTATTGCAACTGCTTGGAGCTCTGTATTGAGGTTCAAGGGGGGGGGGGGGGGTAAATGGTATATCCTTCCTGGTCAAAGTGGCAAGTCCTTGACCTGGTACAGCATTAGGTGGATTATTTTGAGTAATGTGGTAGTTTCTTGGTGGTTTGAGAATACGGCCCCCATGCATAGTCTCCTGGAGGCAGACGGTGCGGGGGTTTACGTCCATCAGATTTGTGATGAGGTCTTCATGATTACTGTAGTAACCTTTGATGTTCCATTGAATAGACTTGTGATGGATTTGTTCAGTACTCATATTTTACTTCTTGTAGGAATTTTGAATTTTATGCGGTCTGTTGATGATGAAGATGGTTTACTTTCGGTTAGGGGTTTTAATATCTTTAGGTTCCTATTAAGTGATGAGTTGGAGCTATCGGATGACTTCCGCTCTTTGCTTCTATCTCTGTGTCGCTCAGAGGAGGTATGGCGACCATATGGTTTTGTTATTTGACTTATTTCATTGTTCTGGAAGAAGTTTCCTGTGTGGAACTGAGAAAATGATGATCTGCTGGGACGTTGGGGGATTGGAATTCTAGCTAATTTGGAAGGGGTTTGGGATGGAGAGTTGGCGGGGGTGGGTGTTGTGGACGGGAGGGAGAGAGGTGGTTTATGATTGGGGGTGGATTTGACCGAATAGGGAGATCATGTTGGCATGATCTTTTCCTGTACATCAATTATGGGGAGCTTTCATGCTGTCTTTTTCTCATGTGTGTGAGAATCTTCCTCGTTTTCTTTGTTATCAGTCCTTGTAGGGGGAGAGTGTTTGTGTCTGGGTTAGCTAGTGCTTGGAATCGATTAAAAGTCTCTGTGAAGTGTACAGAGCCTCTATGTTGACGTTCCTTCTTGTGAGGGTTAAGATTTACAATTGGTTGTTTGGTTATCTGGTTGGTTGTTTGGAAATGAGGTATTGTTCGTTGGGCCGTGATAGGTCTTGCACTAGGTCTCTGTGATTGGTTCGGAAGTTGGCTAGGCTGTTGGACTGCATCAGTGTAAAGTCTTCTTGGGCGAATATACCTTTCTGAAACAGCTACCTTAGCTTCTTTGAAGGTAATGTTTTCTCGTAAACGGGTGGCAATAATCTCTTCTTCATATCTATGTGTTGGGCAATCAGTAGCGTAGGCAGGGTGATCACCACTGCAATTTATGCACTTTGAATTGTTTTCGCATTCTCCGTGCGCATGGGCCCTGCAATTACCACACAGGGGTTCCTCTGCGCGGCAATTCACAGTTACATGTCCAAACCTTTGACATTAGAAGCAGCGTCGAGGTCGTGGGATATATTGTCTGACTCGACAATTAGTCCATCCAATTTATACATTTTCAGGAAGTTTAAGAGTAATAAATGTAACTATATATAAAGGGAGGGGTATGGTATTATTGTTGCCAGTTCATTTTTCATTTGGTAGGCGTTGGTAGCTTTAAATCTGGAGAGTGCTTCGGTTAGTTCTTGTTCTGTATAGCCTGGGAGGTTATCGAATCTAATTATTTATTTTGATCTATTCATGGAGTCATTTAGTTCTATGACAACAGGAACTCCTGCTAATTGATTGATGTCCTGGATCTTTTCTGATTGTTCTCTGTTACTGACCAGTAAGAGAATTGTTCCTTTCCGGGTTTCTACTATTGATCTTGATTTGCCGTTGATGGCATTAACTAGCTCGGTATGGGCTTTTATAGTGTTTATTCAAGACAAATTTCTGTTCTCTGGTGATTTAATAATAAAATTCTTGGGGTACTCTATGTCTTTAGTTTGCTCAGATTCACTGCTGCCTCTTGTTCTAAGGATCAATTGTCCTCTTCTTCGTTTTCTTCCACCTCTACCAGCTTAATGAGGGATGCGTCTTGCCCCCCACTCAGTGACGACTGGAGGGGCTGCCCGGGACTGGGAGCCGTGGCCATGGTTGTAGAGTTCATATTTGATAGGAGATTTTTGATAAGGTTTCCTTCCTTAGAGGGTTTTATGTCAGAGTTTTCCTTCTCTTAGCCTTTCCAGTTTATAGGTAGGACCTACAAAGCAGCAGGCGGTTTTATATCGGAGTTTCCTTCTCCTAGCCTTTCCAACAATAGGTGGGACCTACAAGGCAGCAGGCAGTTTTATATCGGAGTTTCCTTCTCCTAGCCTTTCCAACAATAGGTGGGACCTACAAGGCAGCAGGCAGTTTTATATCGGAGTTTCCTTCTGCTAGCCTTTCCAACAATAGGTGGGACCTACAAGGCAGCAGGCAGTTTTATATCCGAGTTTCCTTCTCCTAGCCTTTCCAACAATAGGTGGGACCTACAAGGTAGCAGGCGGTTTTTGTCAGTTTTCCTTCTCTTAGGCAGGGCCTCACGCTTACCGGCCGCTATGCCGGACAGTTGGGTAAATAAATAAATTTTAAAAAAAGAGACTGATAACGATAATCAGATTTAAACTAGCTAGTATATATTATGTAAAATACCTGTGTAAAATAAAGTGGACTGTAACCCATAGCTACCTGATGGAGATCACGGACACGTTGAGCCTCTTCTCTAGCTCTACGAGCAGCTGCGTACCGCATTGGAGGAATGATCTGTAGCTGGTTGCGTAGGAGAGTGTTGATGTCAGCAGTGGGGTCATGAGACGCCATGCGTGGAATCCTGGGTGCTGAGTTTCTACTCCCTGAGGCGTCACTTGCCGTAGATTCATTCCTACTGTGTTTTGGTCGCTCAGACGTTTGTTTAACATCCACATCAGGTACCAACTATGAAAAAACACAATTTGCAATAATTGCAGAGAATGAACAACAAACATAGCTACTAATTGATAATAAAATATGGTCTGAGTCATATTTAAATATTTTCTCAACTTTCTAATCAGAAGGATTTTCTTTTATTATAATCCATCTCTTAGGCAATCAAGAATAGGTAAAAAAAATTGTCTCTCATAAAAAAGGGCAACTGAGCTGTCGACTCAAAAACATTTTTGATATTTTTTCTGACAAGAAACTCCTATTAGCAAACTAAGTACCAAGTGTAGTACTAGTAACATCATCAACGTTATAATTAACAGGTACCCAATGTTGCAAGAGGAAAAAGAAAACCAAGGCAGTAGGTACAGTGCGTGTGAAAGGATGATATCAACACAAACCTGCGTGTTAGAAACTTCATGAGACCGTGTCGTGGCGCCACTCCTTACAGAGACAATTGTCGAGACGAGGGACTGTACAGTCTCTGCCGTTGGTCTCTCCTCGGGGTTGACAGTCAGAAGCGACCGCAGTAGATTCTCTGTTTCATGACTTACAGGAATGTTCCTGAATTCGATGAGAAATTAACAAAAAAGAATATGTAAAAATAAACTGTAGTAGTAGAAGCTAGTACCTAGATTCGTAAATAGTTTCATATAGAAAGCAATATGTCAGAACATTCTGAATTGAGATAATATTAATGTTTAAACTAAGTAATGCTTAGACTTAAGTCACTTGACAAAAACTAAAATAAGGTTCCTCTTACCTAGGCATAATGTACTTGGCACTCTTGATTTTTTTGAAAAGTTCAGTGGGGCTCTTGTCGAAGAAAGGAAAATAACCAAAGAGCATAGTGTACAAAACCACACCAAGGGACCACATGTCCGATGGTTTACCTGATCAGAAAGTCAGTATTAGGAGTTGCTAGCTGCAGCATGACTATGTGCTTAAATATAATATAAGTCAGACATAAATTTCATATACGGAATATAAGCCAGACATAAATTTATAACAGGTTAGCACTTAGCTACTTAATATAACCAGTGGATCCCCTGGGGTATATACACTGAGGGAAAGACGATAGGTAAGTATACTTTACTTGAAATTTTTATCAACATCTAGAATATAGATCAAGAACAGTCAAATTTGGAAGAAAACAATTCAAATTCACAAAGACATAACTATGTTCTTTAATTTATAGCTAAAATAAAGTAAATCGGTGAAGTCCTGATTAAATTATTTGGGAAATGATCAACAACAATCTTTGCTAAAATTGAACACAGATCAACTAAATCTGAAAATGTATATATGAATCTTAATTTACTATGCAAATTAATGGTAATTCCTGATTGGAATTTTGGTAAAGTAGCATTGTATGTTTAATAAATAACTAATTAATTTATATAGTATAGTTAATATTTCTATCAGTCACCAAAGAGTTGGTCAGTAATTTGGTTTTAGCAAACCATATTTCTAAACATTTACCAGATGTTCAGAATAATAAAATTTTCACATTTCAGCAATTATTTTGCCCGCGAATATAGAAAATATAAACATGTCTAGCAATGAAAAGAATTTCAATTAAAAACCTAAACAATATATAGAATTGATTAGATAGCTGCTTATACTTATTTACATATATTTTTTGTAAATAAGAAAATAAGTTTTCTTCTATAAATTATAATATAAGTTTTTCTTATATAAATTATAATATAATTGAAATCAAAATATTACCATATAGTTTTTTCTAATAAATCATAACTTACCCTATGTATAAATTAAAGAGTGCATTTTCTGGTACCTTTATAAGGTTGTCCCGATAGAACTTCAGGGGAGGTGTAAGCAGGTGATCCCCTCTGGTCATTAAGGAGGGGAGTACCTGGCATGATGTACTGACCCAGGCAAAGGTTGGTGATGGTTACAGAACCGGTAATGCGGTTAATTACCAGATTGCCTGAAAACAACATGAATAAAAAATTAAACTTACCGGTAACATAGGGAATAGTTCTACAATAAGAGTCAGTTTACATATTTTCGGACATAAGAAAAACATATGTGATAAATAAAATAATAATCATTACACATTTTTTCTTCAAACGATCAAAAATGTGAACCCATATAATAAATTGGAGCTACAAAATCATAAAAATTGAACTTTGAATAAGAATTCTATGTCTGAATGAGATCTTCAAGTAGCTACAGGCTATAAATAACAAAATGCGTCTGTAAATAAATTAAGAATGTGTAATAACTACCAATTATATACACTAAAGAATCAAAGAATTTCAATTCAATGTATTTATACCCTTGTTAAGAATTATAACTGAGAAATCAACCTCAAAATTTTTATTTTAGTTAATTTGATTAAAAATATTTCTTACTTTATTTTCATTGAAAAAAGGGATTACAAGACTAACCAAGTTTGATGTCTCGATGTACTACGTTTCTGCTGTGCATGTTCTGTATGATGTTGGTAATGTAGAGGAAGATGTTGAGTGCCTCCAGTTCAGGCAGACTCTGTCTACTCATCACATAGTCCTGTAAACTGAGGAGGTGTTCAGTGTCTGAGGAGAATACGTGTGGAGTCACACAGTCCAACACTAGGCAGATTCTGCGCACAACTCTCCCTGTAGGGAACGAAAAATAATAACTAATTATACTTCTCAAATACTAAAACGCGTATATCCTATTTTAAATTTCACTCTCCATGTAGACAAGGAAACCCAATATTATAAATAATTATACTTTTCAAATACTAAAAGGCATAAATCTTATTTCAATTGTGTAATTCTTTACGTTAGTTTTTATTGTAAAAGAATATAGATAATACTGCTAATTGAAAGCAAACCTCAGTTAAATTGATAAATTGAAATTGAATCAACTCTGATGGATATAATATTGTTAGAGCTTTATAGTTCGAACACAAAAAAATATATATATAAAATAAAAACTAAAAATAAATAGCTAATTAGTTAGCTATATATATTTCTTTTAAGTGACCGAAAATATGGAACTGATCGATATCTCATAGCTTACCCTACCTGTCACCTCCTCACCTGTATTAACTCCATTAGTCTTCATTCCTTGGCCTGTCTCTTCTCCTTCGTCAGCACCTGCATCACTAGTTAAGGAGGCTCTGAATCCGTTTATTTCTCTAATTCTATTCCAAGCTTCCAAACCTGGGTTGATGTGTCTGCTACCTCTGTGACAAAATGATTAAATATATTAATTACAATGTGAATCATTTATAGAAGAAAAATAATGCTACTTACGATTATAATATGTAGCTACTTTCAATTTTTCCATTTTGCTTGCATCAGAAGATTTACCATTTAGGTTAGCTAAAGAAAATAAAATTTTCTAAATGCTCTTAAATTAGAATTATAATGGTCTATTTAGAAAAAAAGAGTAGCTACTTGTAATTTGTTCAATAATATTGAAAACTTGACAAGAATTTATTTAAATTTCCCAAGCTTTCCAAGGGATATTCTTCTTCAGGAGTGATAGAGGAAAAGAACAATGCACAATATTAGAATTAGAAAAATGATCTTTAGTTTTGATATAAATTGTAATATAATATAATAGTTTAACTAGATAGCTACTCTAAATGAACGAATAACTCTAACCTCCATGTGGGCCCCCTCTCCAACAACCTCCTGACGTATCTCCTCCTCATCTGGAAGTCTCTGTTATAGTTAATTCTGTCCTCCACAGACACAATGCCAGGGCCTTGACTCCTGGATGTGGCAATCCTCCTCACCAAAGTCCTGCGCATTGCCCTTGGCATGGGTAGGTTGATTCTCTGATTCACTACGCCTGCAGTATAATGTTAATTGAAAATGATGGCAAACAATTAATAAATTAATTATCTATGGCCATAGAATATAAACACTTTAATTTGAATAATTTAAATTTGTTCATGTCTAATAATTTCCATATCACTTTTCAACAAATAAAATATAACTTCTTGATGTTAAGTAAAAATAAAAATGGTAATATTAAATAAAAACATTTTACTTTACTCTTTTTTCTGATAGAAAAAAAGGTCTTGGATTACAGTCGAGATATGGTTAGACAATAATCTCTAGTTCATCATAAACCATTTGTTGCTTAATGATTTGCAATTTTATCTTCACTTATCAACAATAAAAATAATTCAACTTGGTCATTTATATACTTGACTGCCTATTGATTCAAAAGCTGACAACTTTATTGTTGATTTCATTTAAAATACTTATTTTCAATCAAAAAAATTGATTAATTATTTACCTGTATAGCTTTTGAATAAATATTAGTTTTTCTATTAAATCATTAGTGATTCAGATAATAACCATGTAGCTAAATAGCTACAGTTTCCCAGTTTTTAACATGAATTAAATCAAATATAAAGTTAGAGCCAATAAATAGAATAAAGAAATAGAGTGAAGAACTTACTCTCATTATTGGCCAGTGACACAGTAACAGTCCTGATGTTAGGGTTGGCTGGTTGGTCAGAGTTGTCCAATATAGAGACTGCAGGACTATTTTCAGAGGTAGTGGGAGTGTTAGCTCCTGCAGACCGTCTTATCAAAGGACCGACAGAGGAGTTGGATATCACCGACGACAAGGAACTATTGGACAGATTGAAATAGAAAGAGAAGTTAGGTCTCTGGGGCACTATATTGGAGTGCATCAAGTTAGGATTGGGGGATGGTAGATTGGAGAGACGGTCATTGTTGATTCTGATGGACAGATCATCAGGTGCATTGTTGCCATCTCTTTCTGGGTTGGACTGGGAGGATGACGAGGGACCACTAGTGTCATATCTTCCCATTATTTCATGCGTGTAATCCTGGGTGACAGAAAAACTTGTTACAGATGTAATAAAGAGTAGAATAGAACATTCCTAAATTATTTGATTCAATACCACAAGATTATTGAAGAATAGCTATATGACGAAAAACCTAAGATCAATATAATTATAATTCAATAGCTACATTTGTAGCCCTTTGCTTATGACCATGTAATATTTGTAAAAACTGCCTCTATCTACCTATTAAGTTATCTAATTCATCACCTTTATTACTGAAAGAGTTAACTATGCTTGTTATGATGAAAGAGTATTTCACTCTTCAGATATAAGGGCAGCTAAAAAAGCTATTTAAAAGAAATGTGTTGGTAAATCATGACTAAAAGAGGTTACTCTATGATAAGATTGAACCTGATACAGTATTTCTTGCAAAAAAAATTCTGCTGATTGAAAAAATATGAAGCAATTTATGATAGAAAGTTAGTGTTATAGCAAATAGCTCCTTAAACTAAATTATGAAATCTATTTTGGTCCATTCCATTCTTCCTTGTTAGTAACTTTTATTATTGTGCATTAAGTGAAGGACTAAATAAAAGAATGATAGAGCAAGCATTAACCTGAAAAAGAGTATGAGTCCTTATCACTCCTGGTACATCCTTCAGCATTGACAAAAGGGAGTGCTCAGTGTGAATCAGAATTTTGCCTTGCTTATCATCCTGAGTCTCTCTATCTTCATCTTTGATTGTCAAGATCTTTAGAGTGTAGAATTCATCTGGAATAGTCATGATTAAATGCTGTGAGATGAAAGAATTTAAATGATGATGAGAAATGCATTAAGTTAAACATATTTTTTCTACCTGTGTTCACTTTACGAGCAATGCACTGAGAAATTGAATCCACAGGAGAATTTCCTAAGGTTGGTCCAATCAGGTAATCACCAATTCTACAGAGAACAGTAGTGGATGCATCTGATCTAAAACTTGGAACTGGAAATAGAGAAAATAATTAACTCTAAACATAGTGAAGATAATAGAATATTGAATACAGCTACAAAATATATTTTATAAATTAACATAGCTTGATATCTGAAAACTTGAGTATGTTGTTTCTCACCATTTACATTTGACATCAATGTATTTACAGCTTCTGAATTTGAACGAGTAAGATTCACAGAGCTTGAGTCATTTAAGGTAGAAGAACTTGAAAGATTGCTATGCTGTAGACCACTTGGACCAGGCAAACTCTGTGAATAGATATCAGTGGACTCATGGTTTTTGTGAGCCGTTTTCCTTAATTTTGAAACTCTGTTCACACTTGCATCCTCATTTGGACGTTTCTTTCTCAACTGATTAATCAACTGATTAATTTTCTTCTGTAAACAATACACAAAAGAAATTATTTAAACATTTTAAATCCAAAGAATATCTGATACAAATTATATTTTTCAACTTTCATAAGATGAACTCTTTATTTATCTACCTTTGTTTCAGTGCGTAGATCTTCCTCCACACCGGACAAATCTTCCGATTGATCAGAAAGTACATCTTTCTCATCATCACTCATGATTTCTTAAAAGAAAAAAATTTAAGAAAGAAACGTTGCTTAGATAAATAGTTAAAGACCATAGTATGGTAGCCAATAATCAATCTGTAAAAAATATATAGAAATAATTTTAGGAGTATCTTTCTTCAGTCTTTAAACTTTTAGTTATAAATTCAACTTATGATTTGTAAGTCCAGTAAAATAATATTTGAAACCTAGCTAAGTTGCTGCCTAATTCGAAAAAGTATTCCTCTGCCTAACACTTAGGTAACAGATAAATTTCATAGGTTAAATACTGCAGATTCTAATGGTCCCATTGATTTAATTTTATTACTGTATTATAAATATGCAGAACTCCCAACAGACTGAGTAATTATTATTCAGTCTGTTGATTATTTGAGAGATCCAAGAGAGATCCATGAATTAATTACTCTGTTGGAAGTTCTGCAGACTTTAAAATACAGTAATAAATTAATGGGAACTTTATAATCTGTAGCATTTAGTCAATAAAATTCATCTGTTAGCTTAAGAATTTTCCAATCATTATCTGATTCAGATACTGTCTCTATAGTATGATCTAAAAATCTCATCAATGTAAATTTAATATTAATATTTTAATCTTATAAACTTCTAAAGGCATATCTATGTCACTCTGAAACAGCGGTCTTTTCTGATGAATTGATTACTCTGAATCTATCCTATTTGAGTTTACAAAACCTTAAAATGTAGTAATAAATTAATAGGATTATGGAAACTGTATAATCCCTAGCATTTAGCCTCTAAAATACATCTTTTAGCCTAAGGTATTTTCCAGAGTGGTATTTAAGGTTCAACCTGATCTGCCAGTCGGCAGTCTGATAAAAATGTCATTAGGAATGTCTCTACAGATGCAGGATTATTTAGGTACTACAGAAATTGGGATTTGGGTGCAGCAAATAAGTGAAATAAAATGAAAAAAAAATAACTTCACCCAAAGATTAATCCTCAAATCCTGTCAGTCTGAAAAGTATAGCAGTATTTCTGTATCAAATATTATTCCTGTGCCAAAGTCCTATTTAATTACTATGTTCCCAACTTCCCCTGTTATTAGCTGTGCCCAAATCTCATTTTCTGTAAAAAAAATCCTGGGTCTGTGAAGGGGCTGAAAACCTTTTCAGACTGGAAATTCTGTGATACTTTTCAGACTGGAAATTCTGTAAGACTGTACCTACTATGACATAAGCTAGTTAGTAGTTAGTAGCCAGTCTGCAGAAACTGGTAAAGTGTTCGTAGAGATCTCTTATTTCGTTAGTAGCAAAAATAATGTAAATAAAGGGATTAATTCAAAATTGTTCGGAAAGAATATCCCAAATATCTCCCATATTCTGCCCATGTTTCAAAGTATGGACAAAGTCGCCAGTATATTGGCGACTTTTGAGGGGTTGAATAAGTTGGAAAACCTGTAAATAACAAGTAAATCACTTCTAATATAGTCTCAAGAGATGCACATGCATCAGGCATGAAGCATAAGGATGTTTCCAATTGTAAAATCTTCACTAGGAAGCCAAATTTCTCCTTTAAAGTATCTTAAATGTGGCGACCTGGATCCATTTTCTCACTAAACTGGCGACTTTCTTGCCACACTCTGAAACATGGTATTCTGCAGACTGGGTTAGTAGTTTCAAAAGTTCTTTCATAATGGGTACCTAACAGGGTAAGCACTAGGCATCAATATCAATTCATTGAGCAAGTTAAGGGGATCGTTCAGTGGTTTTCCTAGCTACCAACAATACTCGTCCGATTGAACCGAGATTTTGACATAAGGAATAAAATGCTCCAAATCTTTGAAGTTGCTCTTGTAAGTTGTAAATTTATTTATTTATTCTCTTCAAAATAAAAAAGTTATGGAGATTGAAATTCGAAAAAAGCTCTTCTAAACGATCTTAGGAATTTTGAGCAGGAGCTGAACATATTAGCTCCTATAAACTTTTCTGTAGGAGTCTGCCATGTTTTAAAGTGAGTCAGGAAAGTCGGCAGTTTAGTAAGAAAATGGATCCAGGTCGCCACATTTAAGATACTTTAAAGGAGAAATTTGGCTTCCTAGTGAAGATTTTACACTTGGAAACATCCTTATACTAATATACTTCATACCTGATGCATGTGCATCTCTTGAAACTATTTTAGAATTGATTTACTTGTTATTTACAGGTTTTTCAACTTATTTAACCTCTCAAAAGTCGCCAATATACTGGCGACTTTGTCCATACTTTAAAACATGGGGAGTCTGTAGGACCAACCCCAATTGAGTGATTTTGAGTCTATAGACTTGGCACGAATAAGATTTGAGTAAAAAGTTATACAGATAATGGGGTAAAGTTAAACAAAAAAAGTTCACAATTAAAATAGCACAAAAAATCAAAAATATAAACATAAAATGGAGATTTTAGATTAATTCCCTGCCGAGTGCCGGAGAACTCAGAGGACACTTAGGCGGGGCCCACTCTGGAAAAAGTGGTCACAGTAGATGGATTAATTACTCAGTGACCAGTCTGCAAAATATGGGACATTTTTAACCTTTTCTGTGCGAACAATCCTTAATTTCCTCCTATATTTACATGTATTTTATTTAGGTACTGAGAACAGAATTCAAAATGGAGGATTCTTGGAGAACCCTTCAACAGTTCCTGCAGTCTCAGGTCTGCCGTCTGGCTCTCTGAGTCTGTTGGAGTTAAGCAAACCTAAACCTTAATATACAGTAATGCCTAAATTAATGGGAACTGACGAACTGTATAATCCGCATTTAGCGTGTAAAATTCATCTGTTTACCCATTACCCGAATGTATTTTCCAGAGTGGACTTAGCCGTCCTTAGGCCCCGTCTGCAGAATATGGAAAATATTCGGGATATTCTCTAATCTCGACAAACAATTTTGAATTAATTAATAATTCCTATGTTTACATTAATTTTGCTAAAAACAGTTCTGAATTAATATCTATTATCTATATTTCCATTAATTTAACTTTCTCACGTCCCTAAATGAAATAGGGACATGAACTAGGAGTTTACTGTTTACCTATTATTCTATTTCTATAGGTAACTAGATACAAAGTACTGTGGCGTACGTCGTACAGGGGTTAGGCTACCTGCAGATGTCTCCTTTGCTCTCATAAAAAATATAGAAAGGTAGAAAGGTTTTCTTAATTTCTTTTTAGGTAGGTAGGTAGTAAAGTGTCACTATAAAGTGCCAGTAGGCAGTGTGACCATTTATTACTACCTAGGTATATGTAGGTACAACAATATGATACTACCCTATTCTCGCAAATTTCTGATTCAAATGTGATTGCACTGCCATCTAGTTTCGAAAGCGGGAAATAAAATTGAAATGTAGTAGGAACAATCGAGGAATGTTGTGTGCGTGACGTCATAATTGCAACACTCTATTATTATTAACTTAATTTTGCAGGATTTGTGAAATCTGTCATCTGTAGATATTTTATTTTTGTTTTTTAATCGAAAAATGATGCTTGGAGCAGGTAAAGATAACGGATCTGAAACGGACCACGGACCAGAAATGAAGCTGGTAAAGATAACGAAGCAGAAATTAAGCTAGTAAAGATAACGGACCAGCAAATAAGCTAGGTAGTAAAGTTAACGGTCCCCTCCAAGCAATTTTTTTTTATTTCTTAAATCAACGTGGCTAATGTTTCTTATTATTTTACTGCAAACCCCATAAAATTTGATAGTATATTTTTAATTTTATATGCTTTTAAAAAAATTTATAATCCAAACTCTACAAAACCTACTTTACTTCCGACTTTCTAATTTTCAGTCTGAAGAAGAAGAATGTACACCATTTGTTTTGATTGTAAACTAGTTATTTGGTTTAATAAATCCATTTAATATTCGTATAAAGGTATAAAATTGAATGAACTAATAATAGAAACGTTTATATACTTTAGGAAACAATTAATATCTAAAATAATGGCCGAAAACGCATGGTTTGCTTATAAAATTCAAATTTGTAATCAAAACAAAGAGTGTACAATCTTCTTCTTGAGCATCAGATTAGTGATTCGCTCAATTGTTGCACACAGAGTACTAAAAAACTTTAAAAACAAATTATAAAATATATACTGAACCGAATTGTATGCAGTTTGCAGAATAATGATCGTAGACCTCAGTTCTATAATATTATGTTATAAACTCATTTTTTTTCCGGAGCCTGGAGAGGACCTTTAATTAAAGGTCCCCTCCAAGCATAAATTTTTATTGCTTTATTTAACGAGGCTAATGTTCCTCATCATTTTGCTGCAAACCGCATCGAATTTGGTAGCGTATTTTTAATTTTATATACTTTTAAAGATTTTTAAAATCAAAACTCTACGAAACCTATTTTACTTCCGACTTACTAATTTAAGAAATTTTCAGCCTGAAGAAAAAGAATGTACACCATTTGTTTTGATTGTCAACTAGGTATTAGGTTCAATAAATCCATTTAATATTCGTGTAAAGGTATAAAATTGAATGAACTTATAATAGAAACGTTTATATACTTCAGAAAACAATTAATATCTAAAATAATTTAAATGAAGGTCCAAAACGCATGGTTTGTTTATAAAATTCAAATTTGCAATCAAAACAAAGAGTGTACAATCTTCTTCTTGAGCATCAGATTAGTGATTCGCTCAATTGTTGCTCACAGAGTATTAAAAAAAACAAATTATAAAATAAATATTGAACCGAATTGTATGCGGTTTGCAGAATAATGATCGTAGACCTTAGTTCTATAATATTATGTAATAAACTCATTTTTTTTCTCGGAGCCTGGAGAGGACCTTTAAAGGTCCTCTCCAGGCTCCGGGAAAAAAATGAGTTTATTACATAATATTATAGAACTAAGGTCTACGATCGTTATTACGCAAACCGCATACAATTCGGTTCAGTATATATTTTATTATTTGCTATTAAAGTTTTTTAATACTCTGCGAGCAACAATCGAGCGAATCTCCAATCTGACGCTGAGAAAGAAGAATGTACACTCTTTGTTTTTTTTTCAAAGTTAGATTATTAAACAATCAATGCGTTTTTGGCCTTCTTTCAAGATAGTAATTGTTTCTAAAAGTATATAAACGTTTCAATAATAAGTTTATCCAAATTTAAACCTTTAAACGAATAATAAATAAATTTATTAAACCAAATACCTAGTTGACAATCAAAACAAATGGTGTACATGATCTTCTTCTTCAGACTGAAAATTAGAAAGTCCGAAGTAAAGTAGGTTTTGAAGAGTTTGGATTATAAAAATCTTAAAAAGCATATAAAATTAAAAATATGCTATCAAATTTTACGGGGTTTGCAGTAAAATGATAAGAAACATTAGGCTCGTTGATTTAAGCAATAAAAATATTTGCTTGGAGGGGACCTTTAAAGTATTGTGTTCATGACGTCATATAGATAATACACCTTGATTGTCGACTTATCGCTAGTTCTATTTACTGTATTTATATTGTTTACTTTGGTCTGATGATCTGATCCAATAACATGTGATCATTATGTGATGGCGAATGTAGATTAATCTTATTGATGCTTATCAAATTATCTTGAACATATCTAAATTGAAATAAGTTATTTTTGTACTGTCAAATATCATTTTCGCCAATACTTCATAGTGTGCGGTAATCACATGGGACTCATGTGACATTGTCTTGGCTGACGCCTGACAGCTGTCTACTATTTGGTAGCACCGTAGCAATCTATAAAATTTTAGAAGCCAGGTTTCAAAAACAAAATGTGATGATTAAAGAATTAGGTACCCTCCAAGAAAATGGTATTTGATGATTCAAATAAATTATCTTATATAGTTAGCCTTTCCTTCAAATAAAAGCTTAAAGGTCCCCTCAAAGCAAATATTTTTATTGTCTTCTTCAATGAGGCTAATGTTTCTTATCATTTTGCTGCAAACCGCATTGAATTTGGTAGCGTATTTTTAATTTTGTATGCTTTTAAAGATTTTTATAATCAAAACTCTACAAAACCTATTTTACTTCTGAGTTCTGACTTGCTAATTTAAGAAATTCTCAGCCTGAGGAAAAAGAATGTACACCATTTGTTTTGATTGTCAACTACCTTAGGTAGGGTCACGCATGTAAATTGCGGCCCACTCACTAACTGCGGCCTCCAACAACTGAAACATCATAGCTTCAAAACACACGTCAAAACTTAAATTAATAAGTTATAGCATGCACTGTGCTTCTTTTGATAGCTATGCAACATTTTAATGTAATTTCGATTCAGAATATTGTAGAGACTCTCTTGAGAGGGCCGCAATTGAAAATTAAATGGCCGCAATTTACCTGCGTGACCCTATGAGGTTTAATAAATCCATTTAATATTCGTGTAAAGGTATAAAATTGAATGAACTTAGGTACCAGTCTGTATTTTGTGGGAAATTCCACCAACATGCATGTTGGTGGAATTTTTTCCCTTTTGAATATAAAATTCTGGCAAAGTCGGTGGATTTTGAGCTATTTATTCCTATGTTACCATTAATTTTCGGTGGATAAATTCGGAAAATGTTGGTGGATCAGCGAAAATTCTGGAAATTTATGGTGGATTTTTTCAGCTTTTTGAGAAAGTCAGTGGGATTTTTTTTGTGCACCAAATACAGACTGGCTTAGGTATAATGGAAAGTTGGAAACGTTTATATACCTCTAGGAAACAATTAATATCTAATATAATTTAAATAAAGGCCGAAAATGCAAGGTTTGTTTATAAAATTCAAATTTTGTAATCAAAACAAAGAGTGTAGGTACAATCTTCTTCTTGATGCATCAGATTAGTGATTCCGCTGATTCGCCCAATTGCTGCTCACAGAGTATTAATAAACTTTGAAAACAAATTATAAAATATATACTGAACCGAATTGTATGCGGGCAGCGGTTTGCAGAATAATGATTGTAGACCTTAGTTCTACAATATTATGTTATAAACTCATTTTTCTCCCAGAGCGACAGAGCCAGGAGAGGACCTTTAAGCTAGCCAATAGGTCCATGTTACAGGGAAGGTATGGTAGCCGGTAGGTACCTATGTCAGTTAAAGGCTTAAAGCCAATTAATTGGCTTAGATTTCAAAAGATCAAAATTCAAATTATTCAGATATGTCTAATTGGCTTACATTTTGAATTAATTCCTATGTTCCCATGTTAATTTTGGCTTGAAATCTTCAAAAAGGCTTGACTCAGAATTTATGTGAAATTTTGGCTCAAAAATTTGCTTACAATTTTCCAGCTTCTGAAACAGGGTAGGATTATTTACCCAATGGAGTCCTACCCTTGATTCTACCCACCTCTATTCTCATCATCCCATGTTTTTAATTGTGGTAGGGAAGTCTCCAGTTTAGTGAGAAAATGGATCCAGGTCACCACATTTAAGTTTTAACTTTAAGATACTTGAAAAGTAAAATTTGGCTTTCTTGTTAGGATTTTACACTTGGAAACATCCTTATGCTTCATGCCTGATGCATGTGTATCTCTTAAGACCATTTTAGGAGTAATTTACTTGTTATTTACAGGTTTTTCAGCTCATTTAACCCCTCAAAAGTTGCTAATATACTGGCCATACTTTAATACATGGCTCTATTCGGCTAAACTTAAAAATAACTTCTATTTACCGAATGGAGTCCTACCCTAGTACCCCTACCTGCCTCTATTCGGCTGAAAATAACTTCCCTTTCGTAAATAGTCCCAGGACTATTTACTGAATGGAGTCTTTCTCTTGATCCTACCCGCTTCTATTCGGCTAAAAATAACTTTTTTTATTATAAGTTATTTTTAGCCGAATCGGTGAATAGAGGTGGGTAGGACTCCATTCTGTATTCCACTCGGTTCCATTTAGTAAATTGTCCTGGGACTATTTACCGAATGTAACAGAATGGAAGTTATTTTTAGCCAGTCTGTAGAACATGGGATATTTTTAACATTTTTTGTGCGAATAATCCTTAATTTCCTCCTATATTTACATGTATTTTACTGAGAACAGAAGCCAAAATAGAGCATTTATTGGAGAAAACTTTACCAGTTCCTGCAGTCTGGATTTTTAGCTGAATAGAGGTAGGTAGAATCAAGGGTAGGACTCCATTCGGTAAATAGTCCTACCGCTAAAACATGGAGCTAGGTTAAGTAGGCCTATTTAATTTTTTTTAACTTCTGCAAATGCTATGGGTAATTGAGAATCGGGATTATGTAATTAATTCTAGTAGACATAGAAATTTTTTTCAGTAGCTGCATTATTGCATACTATCCAGTCTGAAGAATATGAAATGCTTCCCGTATAGGTATATTAACTGTTTTGTCATTTATTCCCTCAGTCGCCAGTCGCAGCATCAATAATATAGTTGTGACTATACGGTGTCTATACCATTTTTCCTGACTGTAGGAACTGTTTATTGTTTAGCTGTTGTCAAAGCAATCCTATATTCTGTTCTCAGTAAAATATGTGTTAATATAGGAGGAAATTAAGGATTATTCGCACAGAAAATGTTAAAAATGTCCCATATTCTGCAGACTGGAAATTTTCCCCTGCAGGAACATTCATTAATTAAGTTTAATAAACCATTTCTCCCGCAGGAACATCATTCATTAATTAAGTTTAATGAACCATATCTCTTGCAGGTTCACAGGAACATTCATCAATTAAGTTTAATTCTCTAAAGATCTCAAGTCTAAATTTTGATTTTCAATTACAAGCTCCCGCAGACCAGTCTGTATTTCGTGTAGGTTCACGCAGGTAAATTGCGGCCCTCTCAGTCTGAAACATTCAGAACCCAAATTACATGAAAATGTTGCATACCTACCATATGAAGCGCAGTGCACGCTATAATTGATTAATTTAAGTTTTTAATGTGTGTTTTGAAGCTATGGTGTTTCTGTTGTTAGAGACCGCAGTTAGTTGGTGTGCCGCAATTTACTTGCTTGACCCTACAAAATTCTACTGACTTTCTCCAAAAGCTGAAAAAATCCACCAGAAATTTGCAATAATTTAGATGATCCACCAACATTTTCCCAATTTATCCACCAAAAATTTACTGACTTTGTTAGAACATTATTTAAATGGGGGGGGGGGAGAAATTACACCGACAAGCCAGGTAATAAAGCATATCCTTACTAGCCATTTTAATGGCAAGTTTATGAGTTATTTTGAGCCCTCCAATTGCAAATGGCAAGAAATATCTAATTTTCTCCTATGCTGGTGCTACAAGTCAGTGGAATTTACCATTGGTATCAGGGCTACAGTGCATGTAATACAGACAAAAATTTTGGTCCAATACAGATTGCAGGAACTGGTAAACTCACTAAACTGCTGGATTTTTAAAAACCAATGGTTTTACTTTTTATTGAAAAAAAAATAAAACCAATAGTTTTTTGAAAAAAACTAAAACCAATGGTTTTTTTTGAAATAACCAAATACCTTAACCATGGTTTATTTGGTTTTTATATGGAATTACTTAATAAAAGTACATTACTTAATAAAAGTCATTACGATCACTATACATAATACATTGTTAACAACGCAAAACATCATTCATATTTTGATAAATTATGAAAAAAAAATCAATTTATCTGAGATAAATCTTTTAAAAATCAATTAATTAACATTTTACTACCAATTCATAAATAATTCTTAGCTGCTAGTCTACTTGAATAAGAACATAATAAAATTATCAACTCTATTTTTAAATAAATAAAACACAGCTAGATTCAATTATTTCTTTAATTCTTATTTTTCCATTGGTTTACATTTCAAATGTAGATGCTTAAACTAAAATATAACATATTAGCTAATGAATATGCTGACTTGAGACTATATTTAATATTTACTAAATCATTTTGTAAATTATATATATAAAATGATAACAAAATATGGTGAAAAGAAAACCCTGTCCATATTTCTATTTTTCTTTGGTTTTAAACTTTTAATGTTTTCCATTAAAAAATAACACTATTAAGATTAACTAATTATATTTTTATATAGTTACACAATATATTTATTTATTTGAAGGATTCAATAAAACTTTTTTATATGATATGAATATAATATGGATGATTAATGATAATTAAAAATGATTTTATAGCTGCAAAGGATGAAAAAAAAAAATAAACATAACCAAATTAACCATTGATTTTTTAGCTTGGTATAAACCAAACCACCCTGCTAAACTGTTCTCCAAGAAATCCTCTAAGGCTCTATAATTTATTTTGGCTTCTGTTCTTAGTAAAATACATGAAATTATGAGGAAAGATGAAAGATTGTTTGCACAGAAAATGTTTAAAATGGTAAATGTTCGATCTTTTGCATACTGTTCTTCAGTCACTATTTCCTCAAAGACCTCAATTTCATTGTCTCATCAGGGACAGGATGGAAATCATGGAATATATCATATGGAATGGTGATCAGGGTTCATGACTGTTCATCATGGCGATGTTTTGAAATTGGAAACCAATTCATTAAATAACTACACTGGCAACTTTCCTGCCATAATGTAAAACAAGGTTGTTATTGCAGATCAGCCAAAACAAAAGTGCAAGTTAACATATTAAAATAAAATTCTCGGTACTTTGTTTATTATATATAGCTATCTAACTGTATTTAAGTCGGTAAATTAGTTACCATCAGTTTTCTATGTGCTGACATGAACTAAGAACCATGCAATTTACCAGCTTCCTAATTAATGTCAGAGCTGATCCTAACTAGGAGTTTACCTTATATTTTTACTCTTAAAATTAGGTTGATATAATGCTCACCTGTTTTTTGGAATTTTCCTTCATACTTGGATCTAAACAAACTAAAGGGTTCAGTCTTGTTGAATTTGTCTAGAGCTTATTTCTCTTATAGCAAGATTAGGGTGTCAATAAATAGACATTGTTGGTTTGACTTTAACCTACCTTTTCTGTAGCTAGACTTTTAATGCCTATATTGAATGTTTATATTTCAGAATGGAAGATCATTTGTAGTTTAAATAGCTTATTTTTCACTATGGATGTGAGAATAACTACAAAACAACGCATTGCCTCTGGTGTAGTACTGTGGATCCTGACTCTAGAAAGATTGGCATACTATGCTTTGGTTTCCACTTTCTATTTATTCCTGAACAGAGTAAGCTATAACATCATGATGAGTATTTATCTTCATTTTTATTGTTTTTGATAACTAGCACCTAATTTTTGACATTCATTTTCATTTGTACCAATATTCTACCGTAACTGAATTCCAGGTTTTGATTTGGTTATGTATCTTATTTACTATCAACTCCTATATTCTATGTTTCATTGATAATTAAAATTCAGTGCTACTGGTGTCCTATTAGTCTACTTTTGAATTTCTGTTTTTTAACCTATCTTCTAGTAGCTTTTTTGTAATAATGTTTTTTTAACAATAAATAACCTTGCAATTTAATTCATGAAAAAATTGATTTAAAATTCCTGTTGTTATACAAGCTCTGATTAATTGTCAGGCAGTTATTAAGCATTTTAAATGTTCTCATCAATAAATTCGCTCAAACTTGGTTAATTCAATACTATTTTTATTTTAGGGTCCATGGGGCATACATGAAGGATGGGATTCTCTCGATGCTTTGAATGCTGTGTTTGTGTTACTAGGAGTGTCCTACATATCTGCTCTCATTGGCGGGTAAGCATTCATCAAGGAGATGATCACGTGTGAAGCATCTATTTGTAGCTGACAGAAGAATAACATTGATTGTTGGAGCTTTTCAATTTCTGTTCAGCTTAAAATCATTTCAACCTCTTACGGTCTTCCCAAACTATTTTTTATTGTTTTAATCAATGCTGCTATTGTTTATCATCATTTTGCTATAAACCCAAAGAAATGTTATAGCATCCATGTTTTTATATGCTTTTGAATATATTTCTAGATCAAAACACTACAATACTTGATTTAGTTCAGAGTTTATTTTTTAATGTCCAAAGAAAAATAATGTATGCAGTTTGTTTTGAATGTCAGCTTGGTAGGTAATGAACAATTAAATATTTGAGTAATGAGAGAGAATAGAATATTTATAATATAGCTAATCTTGATTCACTTCAGGTAATTATTTACAGCTTAAAAGGTCCAACATTCAATATTTGTTCATCAAATTTTAAATAGAAAATAAAACAAAGAAATTTCATTCTGTTTCTTCTGTCTGAGATTCATGATTTAAGACTTAGGTTCTCCAATATTAGTTAATGAACTTTTTTTTTTTTTTAACATGGAGAGGACCTTCAATTTTGTGTCATCGAATTGCTTCTAGCTATATGTAAACTATAATGCAATTAATACTTATTGCATTTTCTTTCAAATGAATTGTTAGTAATAGAAATAAGGGCTTCAGTAAATATAATTAATTCTATCCCATGCAAAAAATTGAACTAAATCATTGCAAATACAATCATACAGATACCTGAACATGATAATTTCTTGATTTTGTCTTAAAATTTTCATATATACTCATCATAATAACTAGGGTGTTTATTTGTATTTCTGCACAGTTATTTTTCATATCTATTTAGATCTTCAAAAGCTAAACTTTTTTTGATTCAATAGTATTCCCTAATTTGTTAATGTATATATTTAGCCTTTTAAGCATCAAATTTTACGAAAAAATGTACCTAATAATGTATTAAATTTAAAATTTAATTGAATTTTTCCATCTGTTATTACTGAAGAGCTGCTAGAAAAAAATAGTACTGAAGTCAATTTGGTACCACCTTCAATTCAATTAATTGTCAATAATTAGGAATTAATAAAACCATACAGCTTGCAACTAAACCATACAGTTTGCAAATGAATATTGTAGTTGGCTAACTAAATAGTGATAAAATATCATTTTTTTGGTTAGCTTTACTCAATTATTTAGCTATTGCTTTACTTTCCATTGGTAACTTCTAAAGTATCAATCTCTGTATTATTGTTTAGGAACTTAATCTATGAATTAGCTATTTATGTGACAGGTATTCCATTTTGTCAAGAATAAGATGATTGATAATATTTCATAGCTACCATGATAAGAATGATTTTAACTATTTTAAACAGTAACATAACTATTACTTCCTATTTAACTTGCCAAAGCTTTTCTATACCCAAATTTTCTCATCATTATTTCTCTACTTACTTTCAGATACATTTCAGATGCCAAACTTGGTCGGTTTTTCACTATTGTCCTGGGAATGATTATGTATATAGTAGGGTACATCTTGCTCATCCTAATCACTGTTGACAAACTTCCCCGTTTGATGTGCTCTAACTCTGACAAACCTGACAACTCAACAGTCTCTTACGTGTCTGACTCTGAGACTCAGGCCCCTTGCAAAGCAGTAGTCTACACCTCAGTCCTGATTCTAGGTTTGGGTGTTGGCTTTGTGAAGGCTAACATTGGTCCATTTGGTGCTGAGCAACTAGGCCCATCCAACCCCCGTTTGACTCGATCTTTCTTCAACTGGTACTACTGGTGCAGTAACGTTGGTAGTCTGATTGGCATTGGGGCATTGGCTTTTATCGAGCAAGATAATCCTGGCATTTGTACGAATGGCTTCTTCTGTGGTTATCTCATTGCTACAATTTGTTTAGGAATTGCTCTTTCTATTCTTGTTTTCTTATACTTTATATTCGAACGACATCCTTCATCAGCTAACAGCCCTCTCTTCAACATATTTCGTATCACCTGGGAAGCAACTACTCGTAGAGTGAGAGAGTTTTTCTCTCCACCCGAAACCAACCCTCCCCTCATTCGGCCACGGTTCTTGGATTTAGCAAAGGTGAGGAACGGTGGAAGGTTCCATGAAGCAGCTGTTGATGATGTCAGGTCACTAGGATCAATGCTTGTTCTCTTCGCTTCATTGTTGCCTTATTGGCTAGTTTACTTTCAAATTCAAACAACTTTCCAAGCCCAAGGTTTACATATGCGTTTCATGGTTAATATCAGTCAGAATTCAACAGTCACAGTACCAGATGATCAGTCATCTGAGTTAGAGGCTGAATGGCAGTTCAGTGTCCCTGCAGCCTGGTTGACACTCTTCAATCAAGCTTTTCTTATAATCTCATTGCCTTTGCTCACCAAGTTTGTGTACCCATATCTCGATAAGAGAGGAGTTCGAATGTCTATGCTTGCTCGCATTGGCTTTGGCATGTTTGTTAGCAGTATTGCAGTTTTCTTTGCTGGTGGTTTGGAAACATTCAGAGTTATGTTGTGGAAGACTGATAATAGTTCACACATCATTCAGACTGTTGGTAATGTCACCTACAATGCTGTTAACATCTCCATATTCTGGCAAATTCCACAGTACATGCTTGTAGCTGGTGCTGAGTCCTTAGCCAGCATTGCTGGGCTAGAGTATGCATACAGTGAAGCACCCCGATCCTTCCAGTCCCTCATCATGGGAATGTTTTATGCTATGGAGGGCCTTGGCTCATTCCTTGGCATTGCACTCTTACAGTTACTCGCACCATTCTGGCTCAATAATATGACTGATTATGCTAACATCAATGAGAACCACCTAGATTTCTATTTGTATTTCCTGGGAGTTATTCAAATGATTACTCTCATTATCTACACCGTCACGATATATGTGTCGCGGTTCAATCTTGAACTTGTACCTTTGTCCTGTGATGAAGGCATAGGTGGACCTGTGGAAAGTAGAACTGTTAGAGTGAGAGCCTCGAGAAATAGACAGAGAAGAAGACCTCTCAACCAATACACCAATTACATCATTGATAATACCAATCCTACCAGACGGAGATCTCGTGATGCTCAGCCACTAGTTGCTAATGAAGAACTTCAAAGTGATCAGGAGATGATTGACCCTGTAAGTAAAACATGGGGATGGTACAAATTAGCGGACAGTTCCACATTTTCGGTCATTCAAAAAAAAATTAACTGGTTCCCTGCAGATATCAATGATACTAATTAAAATAACAAGTTATATTATATATTCTTTATTATCTCAAACGCATTTATTCTTTATAGAAAAAAATCGTTACGAATTTTACAACTATCAATAAAAGAAGTAAGAAAACACATAGCTACCTAGCTAAAATTTGAAAATATAATGAAATATCATGTGGAACTGTGCAATAATTCGTCACTTACCCTAGTTACTAAAACAAGATATTAATGCTAAAATTGTGACTTATGATTTCACTCACCGAAATATAAATATATAGCTAGTACACTTATTAATTAGTTCTTTATTCAAATGACTGTTTTTCTCAGACTAACAATCCTCAACCTCTGCCTGTTGATGAGAGTGATGACAGTCTGAGTGTGAAGAGAGGAGATGATAGGAGAGACTCATCACCCACAGGGGAAAGTCACCACTCTGCTCAAGATGCTGAAGAGGAAATTCCTGGCACACCTGATCTTGCAAGGAAGTAAACACCTTAAATTATACCTAGATTGCCTAGAGAATAAAGCATGGGCATTCTAGCTTAAATTCTGTGCAAATAATTTATTTTGATTTGACGTCATAGTTAATCTTTCAAACTAAACCGTGGCTACATAGGGTAAGTTCCATGTTGTCGGACCCTTCCACTTTTTCGGACACTTATGAAAAAATGTACAATTATTATTTGACTTTAATTCTAATTGGTATTCATACCTTTATATTGTTTTAATATAACAAGATGAAGCATCTGATATATCACGGTGTACAGGAATCATAGATATCAATTAAAATAAAAAGTTAAATAATAATCATAATTCATTTTTTTTCTTGTGTTCGAAAATGTGGAACCGTCTGATGACTCGAAACTTAGTACTCTAACAAGCTGATGCTAAGTAGTAATGGTTTGAATTCTTACGGCTATATTAATTGATCACTGATCTATCAAACCAACTATAAATCTAGAGAAGTTTAGATCACTTTTAATAATAGTAATGAAGACTATTTTATGAAATTATTGTGCATTGGTCTTTCGTAGTTTTATGGATTTTTTTTGTGTCAATCTAATTTGCCAACTATATTGTAAATAACATGTTTATAATTTAATTGAATGAATAATATGTATGTCATACCTTAATTTAGTTTCGTGTTGCAATGACACGAGTTGACGAATATTCTGTTTACTAATCACTTTAATCTCAAACATTGGTGTACATATTTTTTGTATGTTTTGCATTCATTTTAATTTATTGAAAAGTAATGGAAGTATTTCAGATTCAAATCAAACTGAAATTATTTGGTACTTGTCAAAAATGATCTGATGCTGTAAAAATAACTAGCTACCTGTAGATTAGTGAGATTTAAAAAAAAACTTTTAGTGAAAATAATATATGTATTATATCTTTTTCTGTAAAAGTTGGGGATTAAATTAAATGAGGCTGAATAATATCTCTTCCCTCATTCTAATTTTAACATAAATGTACCAGTATAGAATAATTTTCAAAAGTAGGTTTCGATCAAATGAAGTCCCTATTATTATTACATAGTTATTTTAACTGATAGTTCATATATGCTATGATAGAAACTAATTGCTGTATTTGTTTACGTGCTATTAATAGTTTATTTGGCCATGATTAGGACTTTTTTTCAGCTTTCTAAATTTGTAATGTCAATAACGACCTTGTTTTAGTTTTTAATATCCATATACATAATATATTATCAATGTCATTTTTCAATCATTAGGAGTATATATAAGCATTGTAAATATTTCATACATTCATATCAATATGCTTGTCTTCATATATATTATATTTTCAAATAAATACTCAAGATTGGTTGGCGGTTGTTCGTGTATTTCCTGCTTTAGAGTCTCAATATTTTGTTGAATGTTTTACGTTACCTAAATGATAAACAAAAGGTAGTGAAGTGATCTTATTCTAGTATCTTCAGTTTATTGTAGTAAGGATAAATGTGATAATAAATGAAATTATTTGTTATTTTTAAATGCAAATATCAAATAAATGTTAAGAATAATTTCATCCTAGATTTAGAATTAGATTGACTTTCAATAATAGCCTGAAGTAATTAGGTCTACACATGTTCCTGATCATGTATATTTGTTTCAATAGGTTTCTTTTCTTAAATATTTAAATACCCTTTTTTAATTTTGTTTATTTCTTACTTATGGACCGTATTCAATGAGTGCTGCATGAAAATTATTAGCAGTTACAATAATTCTGAGATGAACTAAGTTTACTTATTTACCTTAGACCATGACTAATGAATAATGATGGCGTCAACCGAATACACTTTATAAGTTAAACGAAGGATGTATCTTTCTTCTTCAATTAATTTCATCGATTTCTCAGAGGTTTACTGGCTAGTTTTAAACAAAATAAGTGATTGAAAAACAAAATTTATAGCATTAGTACATACACAAGAAAGAAGAACAACAATTACAGGGTGTGTTTGAAATCAGCACAACCAGCTTTGGATATCAAAACCAATGTTTGATTTTATACATCTTATATTATCTTGAAGATTGTATATGATTGTCTTCCTATTTCAAGCATCTAGATTTCAAATTAATACTTTGTATCATGGTTGCAAACTGAAACATGAAGTAGTTGAAGCTCCAAAAGAAAGTGAGACAAATTCATATATTGCTAAGTTGATAATTCATATTCAACAGTTTGGATTTTTTTTAAAGTGACTTTTTACTCGAACATATCGCAACTATAGTTTCACTTAAACCAAGTTTCAATGAGTGAAAAATATTTTGTATAATAATTAATAAGAGCAACTATTTTTATATACTAACTAAATGTTTTCAATCGACTTTGAGAGTTTGGCAAAGTAAAATTGTGTTTTTTTTTCCGTATTTCAGCAGTAAACTGAGAAGATGTTAGACTACTAACTAGGTAGTCTCTACGTATGGTGCGTTCCCGTGCTGAAGAACTCGAAGGACGTCCCTCAGTTCTACGAGAACCAATCGTTCCCGTGACGAAGAACGTTCGTCAAGTTCGTGGAACTCGAGATGTCCCTCTTGGCAGCCGTGACGTCACAAACGTAAACGAATAGGGCAGGGCGGGAGAAACACCTGTTCTTATTTGTAAATTAATAAAATTCATAATTGACATAATATTACATGTTTTGAGATTAATTGATAATTAATTTAACCAACCAAACCAAATTATTGATTGTTAATATCCCTAATTAATTAGTGATATTAATTCCTAAACCACGGAATCGTACACATTGAAGTGGTTGCACGGGAACGCTAACCGAGGGACCGTACTTCTTAGCTTGAAGTAACGTTCTTCGAGTTCTTCAGCACGGGAACGCACCTTTACGGCTCTACCCAGTCAACTTAATAAAAATGTTTTTAGAGAGAGGTCTCAGCTCAGTGCCTATATAATGTTATTATTGTTACTCTTTAAGTGTAGTGTTCTCTAAGAAATCCTTTATTTTGCCTTCTGTTCACAATTAAATTTATGTTAATTAATTTATTTGATCATTGATATTTTGGATAGAAATTTAGTTAGCTTCTTGCCTTCTTGTGAAGTTTTTGTTGATAATTATAATCCAGTCTGCAGATACTGGTAGGTAAATTGTTCGTAGAGATCTCTTATTCTGTGTATAGCCCACTGATTGTTTGTGGCCAAATTAATGAAAATATACCTAGAGATTGATTCAGAAGTGACTGAAGTATTTGTTTTGTAGCAAAAATGCAAAATTGATGTACTAGCCTAAATATTAAAATTAAGAATTATTTCAAAATTGTTTGGATAGAATACCTACCTAGTTAAAATTTCCAATAGGTATCTCCCATATTCTGCAGACTGTATTATAATTATAGTTTAAAAGAAATCACAATTTTTTTGGGGGGAGCAAAATGTCCAGTCTGCAGAATATGGAACATTTTTCCAAGACTCTCTGCATCGACTGCATGAGTTTTTTATTGAATTTTAGAAATTGGAGATCTCTGCGGGAGCCAAGTAATAAAGCATGTCCAAACTCGCCATTTTAATGGCGAGTTCGTGACAGTTATTTTGAGCCCTTCAAATGCAAATGGCGAGTTTTATCTATTATTCTCCTATGCTACAATGTTATTTTGGAGAGAATTTATGAAAATTTGATCATTTTGGAGAGAATTTGTTGAATTTTGGAGAGAGCTGGAGAGACTAATGGCGAGTTTATGAGACATACTATTTTACTTGGTGCGGGAGTTCTTGAATTAATTCCTATGTTAGGCTGTTACCATTAATTTAGCTGCGGGTGATTTGTTATTAATTCCTATAGGCTATGTTACCATTAATTTAGCTGCGGGAGGTTCTGAATCTGCTACTGAGAGTCAGAGAGTAACTCCCTGTCAAATAAAAATCTCTGCAGTTGAAGAGACACATTCTGCAGACTGACAAAATGTCTCCTAAGATTTTTGAATTTCTCTCCTAAATAAAATTGACCAAAATCTCAAAATACAAAATACTCTTCAATAATTACATGTAATTTGTAAACATAGGAATTAATTGGAAAATTGTCATAGGATTATGGATATTTCAGAAGGCCAATTTCATGGCCTCAACCCAGTCTATATTTGTTGCACAAAATCAGAAAATCACACTGACTTTTTCAAAAAGCTCCAGTCTGCAGAATGCGTCTCTTCTCCCGAAGAGACTTTAATTTGAGAGACGGTTCTCTCTCTGACTCTCCGTAGCAGATTCAGAATCTCCCGCAGCTAAATTAATGGTAACATAGGAATTAATTCAAAATCTCCTGCAGCTAAATTAATGGTAACATAGGAATTAATTCAAGATCTCCCGCAGAGATCTCCAATTTCTGAAAATTCAATTAAAAACTCCCGCAGAGAGTCTTGGAAAAATGTTCCATATTCTGCAGACTGGAAAAAGCTGAAAAAATCCACCATATATTTCCATTAATTTGGCTGATCCACCAACATTTTCCCAATTTATCCACCGTAAATTAATGGTAACATAGGAATAAATAGCTAACAATGATTTAAAAAATCCACAGACTTTGCAAGTTTGCCAAAATATTATTTTCAAAGGGGAAAAAATTCCACCGTCGAGTCGTCGACCACCGACATGCCCCCGCCAGTCAGCAAAGTGTGTCCATGTCGCCAAAGACCATGTTTAAACGTGTGGCAGGAAAGTCGCCAGTTTGGTGAGAAAATGGATCAAGGTCGCCACATTTAAGATACTTTAAAGAAGAAATAGGACATACTAGTGAAGATTTTACACTTGAAAACATCCTTATGCATCATGTCACTGATGTCAGCTGCATGTGTATCTCTTGAGACTATCTAGTAGTGATTTACTTGTTATTTACAGGTTTCTAAGCTTATTTCACCCCTCAAAAGTCGCCAGTATACTGGCGACTTTGTCCATACTTTGAAACATGGGCCAAAGATCTTTGGAGCCAGACTGCATGAACTGGTAAACTGTTCACAAAGAAATCTTCCTTTTTAGCTTCTGTTCTCAGTAAAATACATGATAATATGGGAGGAAATTAAGGATTGTTCACACAGAAAATGTTAAAAATGTCCCATATTCTGCAGACCAGCTTTGGAGACTATTTTTGAGGGAAAATTCATCAAAACAAGATCTTGGTGATGATTTTCTAATTTATTCCTATGTTTACATGTTATTATTGGAGACCTTTTGAAGAAATTTGAAAAAATTTGGAGACTAATTGTCCTGAAATATGAAATCTTGATGACAGATTTGACATCAAATTATATCAAATGGGAAAGATCCTAGAACATTAAACGAATTAAGGATTATTTGCATAGAAATGCTTTGAAAATTTGGATGTGTTAATTTAGTTATGGAACAAGTTGAAATCACCAACCAGAGTGCCTACTGACTACTGTCTGTCAGTGTCTAAGAGACTTGTTCTGGTCTCCGGAGACACAAAATAACTTTACTATTAAAACTTAAGGGGTCCGCCCCCAAAATTTTGAAAAGAATTTATTATCGAAGTTATGGTTCTGAAACTTTGTATGTATATATAAAATTGAATTATCTATCGTTTTTGTTCGTGACATTTTTTCGATTAGACCCATAGAAAACGAGTTATTCGAATTTCGAAAAAAAATTCAACCATTTTCATAAACCTAGTCTTTTTTTTTGGTTGAAGCTAGAGCATTGCGGTTTTTTGCATTCGATTCTCCATACAAATATCTACAATATGCTCTTCATCGATTTTTGATTTTCGAATGGGTTTTCTAAATTTCAACTTTTTCATAAAAAGTAAACCAAAATTTTGAAAAATAAATTTTGTAGGGAAAAAATGTTCTACAACAAATTCGAAAATAAAAAATCGAAGACCATCATATTGTAGATATCATTATGGAGTATCGAATGCAAAAATCCGCAATGCTCTAGCTTCTACCAAAAACCAGAAAATGAGGTTTGAATTACAAGATTTGAAGATCTCAGAATTAGTAGGAATTTCCTTTCAAAGTTTGATGATCTGACACGCAGCATCCATCCGCTTCGAAGGTTTAGGGATAACTGAACAATCTCTCTTTGCATTCATTGGTGTGGGCGTGCTATAGTTGTAGGTTAGATACCAGATATAGCGAGATAATTAATTATTACGAATTATAATTAGCTGAGAGATGGTTTTTAGAGTACATATTGACTCCCTACCCCCCGGACCACTTTTCCCTTTCTCCCCCTCTCCCCAGGGGGTTAGAGTTATACGATATGTCTGGTATTTTGCACACACTATAAGAAGGTTATAAAGCAACTATTCACACAATAAAAAAAATAAGATAAAATTATGATATTTCTTCGGGGGGTGGTCCCCTTAACCCTTTTGCGCCGAATGGGCTAAATATGTCCCACTAATAACATTCATATTCTATTGGGATATATTGTCCCAATAGTCTGTGATGTACATTACTGGTGGGAAATATTGTCCCATCATAAGTTTGATATAAACACTTTATCAATAGATTAAAATAATATACAAATACATAAATATTATTAAAAAAACTTTATTATTACTCATAATGAACTCAGAAAAAAATCGGAGCGAAAGGGTTAACTTGAGTTGTTAGAAAATTAGAAATCTGGGATTTTTGTAATTTAAGACCTAGCTATTTAAAGGAAATCATTTAAAATAATGCAACCTCTCTGCAGAAACTGGTAAAGACTTCATAGTCTTGTAGAGATCTCTTTTTTTTTGTTTTCAGTAAAATTAATGTAAATATAGAGATTAATTTAAAATAGTTCATATAGAAAATCTCAAATTATAATTTATGTATTAGTATTTCAAACCGAATCAGGTTTCCCGCCTCTGAGGTCTGCTGGTAATTCCACGATTAACCAACTTAATTCACACTATTAAGTATTAACTTCTCTGGTATTGTCTTGTATTAATAGTTCATTTGTATAGTACTGTAATTAACCAGCTATAAGAACTCAATTTAAACACAGAACTTTTTTCTCAGATGTGCATCTTGTATTATTACCAGCTACATTGATAAAAAAATTCTCTCCAATTACCTAATTAGTAATAATGGCGGCAAACGCTAATGCATACCAATTGTATCGTAACACCACTCTTGGAACAACATTGCAGGACACTTTGGATGAATATATTCAGGTATGTACTTTTTCACCATTTGAATTGTAGCTATACATAATAATTTATAATATCAACTGTAACAAGAATATTAACCTATTATCTTATCAGATGGAGACTTTAACCATAGTTTATAATATAGGCTGGCTATAATCAATAAAGGCAGCAATGGAATTTCCACTTAAATTATTTCATGTCTCAAATTGTTGAAGATTTTGACCTGTAGCTAATAAAAGCATTGTTCACAAATCATAAATCTTTGGTTCTTCAACAGTTTAAGATCTTCTTCAGAACTCTGTGACTAAAATGATTTTCCAGAGCTTAATTTAATTCTTCAAATGATATTATTAAAAGTTAATTTCATTTCTCGGATTTCATTTTAAACGAAACTTTTCATAAGGATTAATTAAAATTGTTAAGCTAATTAGTTTTTTTTTAATTCTCAGTTTATTACAAAAATTCAAACCCAGAAAAGCTAATTTGAAGTGCATAGATTGTAGTATGTAAGACTGGACTATCTGAAGGTAAATATTAACATGACCAATTCTAATAAACTGTTTCTTTTTTCAGTTTCAGCAAATTTCATCAGATCTCGCCTTGCAAGTTCTAAAAAATTTTGATCGTGTTATCAATGCTTCTCTGGCTTCCAAAGTTAGATCTCGTATTGGTTTCAGGGTAAGGTTCTTATGTTACAAAATTAGCTAGCCAGTTAATAATGAAAATGTAATAAAATTGTAATTGTACTGTTACATTCTTTATTATAAAAGGTGTGCATAGTAAAATAAAAGTTACAGTACTGATGATCTGCTTCAAAAAATTGTTATAACTGACTGAAATTAAAAAAATGCATTTGAATCTTAATTATTTTAAAATTTGGTTGAAGGTAATTTTGTTCCACACCAACTTTCTTTTTGACAGGCAAACAAGCTGAATACCTATAGATTGTGTGACAATGTGTGGACTTTCTTCATGTCTGATGTTGAGTTTAGAGAAGTACAGGACTTCATTCAAGTTGATAAGCTAAAGATAGTTGCCTGTGATGGAAGAGGTAAGTTTATTATGACACATAAATTTGTTGATTTTGTTGATTGTTTGAAATTTCTATAACTATTACTTCTTTACCTTTTCAATTCCTTTTAAGTAACCCTGTTATCATTCTGTAGAATCTGTTTTCATACTCAGTGTAAGTGACTTAATATGAAAATCAAATAGAAATGTATGTTATTTAAATTTCATCAAAAAAATTCTTCCTTCAAGTAATGCCTAAATAATAATCATCTTTTAAACTAACTTCACCCTTATTGGGCTTAACAATAAATATAATATCATTGTAGCTATCTTTTGTTAGGTAACTTAGGTTACTCAATTTATATCTTTTTTATCAGGTACAGAGGAAAAGAAGCAGTGAGCTATGCTGCAGAACACCTCAAGTTACCTTCTGTGTGATATAGTTTGGTGTAAATATGTTCTCTGACCACATCTACATATATTGGTGATAGATTTTTTTCTTCATTGCTTCAAAAAGTAAATGTACATTCATTTGCTGTAACAATTTGTCATGAGTTATTTGATCTATTCCACTTAGTGATATTCAAGTTGCATCGGTGTTTGCAATTTGTCTCAAGTTTTAGAGAATGTAGCTATTTCAAATATATATATATAGAATTGCAAGTACGTAATATGAATAGATTTGTTAAAGCTGAACATTTTCATCCAATGTCTTATTAACTGATAAGGACAATAAATGAATTATTTTAATAGTTTTTCCTTATCCTCTAACGATTATGATATAAGATTTAGACTTTTTCACTAAAGACAGGTTGTACTTTGTAGAGTAGGATACAAAGTAATATTGAAGCAAGAAGACCCTAAGTTGGTGGATGGCAATTCGTTTACTAGTCTGTCAATATCTAGCCGGACAGTGGAAGTGCTGTATAGGCATGAAAAACTAAATGGATCCCTTCTTGTTTGTATGGTCTTTAATTGGTGAGCACCAAGGTCTCGTGGGAGTCTGTATGAATATGCAATAACAGGGGCTATCCAGAATAATTCTACACGTTGCTTGCTTTTAACTAGTTAGTTTCCACTTTCAATCTCTAGCACCTATTTACCCGTATGTACCTACACTGTATTCTTATCCTAGTTACCTTCGCAATCTTGTGGAAGGTTATATTTTCATCGGGATTTATTTATAATCTTGTTATTTGCTTGACGGAAAAAGTGTTCAACCAAATTGCCTGAAATTTGGAGAAACTATTGGTCCATATGTCCAGTGACCTGCTGCTAGTCTTTGGGGAGTGACCCGGTCAAAGGTCAAGGTCACAGTCATTTATAACTCAAAAAAGTATCAAACCATATTGCATGAAACTTGGTGGAACGATTGGTCAATATGCAGGAACCATTTTGATGGATTTTGGAAGTGATCGGGTCAAAGATCAAGGTCAGGCCATTTGTAACTCAAAAGTATTCAACCAAATTGTCTCAAATTTGATGGTACAATTGGTCAATGACCAGGAACGATCAGGTAGAATTTTGGAAGCAATCCTGTCAAAGGTAAAGGTCATTTGTAACTCAAAAAGTATTGTACCATATTGCATGAAACTTGGTGGGATGATTGTTTTTTATCCAGTTAGCAGTTTCCTTAATTTGGGAGAGAACGGGTCAAAGCGAAGGCGAATGTATGCGCTCTACCGAGAGCACATAATCTAGTTAGCTAGGTTTCCCCATTGAATAGAACTAACAAAAAAATTAGTCATGATCGAAAAAGTACCATCTAGAAGCCCTGATAAATTCTAATTCTATTTACTAATATAGTAATAGTAGGACTAAAATTAAAACTATACTTGGGTTACATTTATTTTTAAAATACGTTTCAGAAACTTTATACTCCGCCAGATTTAGAAAGATAGTAGAGTGAATCCTCAAGCGCCAATCTTAGATTTGGCGAAATTTCCGAAGGTTTTTGCTCCAGCATCATTTGCCTCTTTGTAGCCAGGCATGTTGGTCTTGCACCTCGCTAACCAAGCGGTGACATTGGGGTGAGTACTGAGGTCGATACCTGTGGGTAGAGAGGGGTGTGAAGTTGTGAACAATGTTGATTCATCTAGTTTAATATAGAAATCCAAATTGCAATATTTAAAAAATCTACATACATCAATCAACAATAAATTTGTTTAATCTACACAGTCTAAATAGTAGCCCATAATTAATTTAGTTAAGCCTGTATGACAGAATTGAGTTGATTTACCGTTCAAAGGGAGCAAACTTAGAATTGTGAATTCGATAAATTTATACAGAACATTTCTATGCGTGATATTTCTCTCTTTATTAGGGTTGTGAAAATATGCGGTTATAATCGCAGATCCTGAAAATATTTATACTCTGAATGAATTAAAGACTATTCAATCGTTTAAACCAACGGTATATAGTAGTCGATATCAATTCGTTTAGTCTATGATATTCTTAAGATTTATGATTTTAAATGCATATTGTCACAACCCTACTCATTACTCTTAAATAGAAGTTTGGCAAATTAGCAAGAAATACATTTTAATTTAAGAAATGTCCCCATTTCAAGAATGATTCCTACTTATTCGTTCTATATTTGCCTACAAATTTCTGCAATAAACCTAATATTTGTAGAGAGCTCGGCAGTTTTCAAATATCAAAAAAACATTATAATAAAATCATGAAAGACTCCTAAACTGCTCTCAAATTCTGAAAATATACAATAAAAGACGAAAATACCAAAGTAATGAGCTTCTAAGAATAGGATAGCACGTCTGATTCAGCGAAATCATCGACATTAAAATTTAATCAAACACAATGGACTGGAAGAAGCAGTCAGAAAGGAAAGTGGCTCCATGAACAAAGTCTGTGACAATGTTCTTGGATGCAGTAAACCTATTCCGTAAATTCTGTCACTTAACAAGGAATGTGATGAAAAGGGACAGAAACAGCGATGGCTGCACTCACGGATGAAAGCGGAAAATTAAGAGATAATAGTAAATGAAGCCTATCTTAGCCCTCGTAGTTTAAGAGCATAACCCTAGCGCTCTTCTCTAAAACTTAAAGTAGCGTTGAAAAATGATAAAGGAAAAAACAACACATAATCAAAATTATAACAGTTCGGAGCCTGAAGGACGTCACCCCCTTCTTTTCCATACACCACGGACATCTTCAGGAGAGCCTCTGGGGGCCTAAGCTTATGAAAATACTATCTAAACTATAATGGTAGACTCTCACGGTGAAGAAATTCCATAGAAAATCTATTTTCAGTAATACAAATTATTAAAAAGTATATTGTATAACATTAAAAAAATAATTTTCTTTATTTGTTAATTCCCCTTGATACCGATTTTAAGAGAGAAGGTTATTGATTGGTTTGCTGGTCCTTGAATCTATCAATATCTAAACCACGGGGGGCATATGTTACTGACGAAAAATGGAAACTTCTAACATTTTGATATCATAATCTTTAAACATATCATACCTATCTAGACTAGCAAAGCTAGACATAATTTACTTTTTTCGTTTATTTGAAATCTGTTTATTTAAATATTTACAGAAATAGTTTTAACCTAATAAAATTTTAACCTCTCGTACTTTCAAAGAGGGAAGCCTAATTGTTGGTGCTCGTATGGCAAGCGTTAGTGTAACAAATACTGCCCAAGTGCTAGGCGTTAGAAGATGTGCCGTCTCAAAAGTAATTACTTCCTTGAAAGAGAAGGAAAAACATCCTAGGCAAACCATAAGTCGGGTCAAAGTCTAATTATCGGCGAAAGATCGTCAAACTCTATTATTGAATTATTAGAGCAAATCGTAAGACCACGGCTCCTAAAATCACTGCAGAGATCCATTAACATTTACATAGCTCCCCTAAAAACTGTTCAGCCGAAAACGGGAGGTGCACATATTTGGATTCGTCAAAAGAGCTGTATGGTGCTTTCATAATTTATCTAATCCCTGTATATGACTTCTTATTTTGAGCAATAAGAGACTATTTTTTTAATACTGTGTTCATTATCTCACCAGATTCTTCGAAAGTGCTGACAGATGCCACCAGACAATGGTCAGCAACAGTGATGTTATTACCAGCTGTGTACTGTTGACCATCCAGATAAGAGTTCAGCCATCCGAGAGCTTCTTGAAGCTTCTCAAGCTTTTTGGGATCGGTTGATGCAGCGTTTTCGAATAGTGATGGGTACTGTAAATAATGGATACTTTTCATACATTGTAGAAATTTCATAATAGTCTAAAAAAGAAGCATAAAAATCAAAAGCTATGAGCAAATAATCATTCTGAATAGAGTAACTGCACAATGGCCGATAGCAAGTTACAGAATGATCTTTGAAGGATCTTCGTTGTTAATGTTTCTCAACAATCCTAATATAATGTACAGAATTGTGATGTGGAAACAAATGCAACTGTATAGCGAATTATTTGAAGAGCTATTAGTATTGAGCATAAAACGCACAAATAAATAAACATAAATTTGTATTATAACTATAAGAAAAGAGTAATATTCTAAAGATTATATATTTAATAAATAATAACCACCTCGGCAAGAATGGAAAGACCTCAATATAAAGAATTGGTTCATACTTCGAAGATAATTTAACTCCATCATCGAGAGTCTAATTCTGACCATTAAACATAGTAGCTAATTAACGCGATTTTACATCCTTATTTTAAGGAGTTTATGAAAAATATTCTTTGAAATTTACTCCCATCAACTATTTAAAAAAAATTATTCTAAATTAATTAATTGATATTTATTTTACCAACTGGTCAAATCTCACTTAAACTTACAACATATTCCATGAATCTCTTGTACAAAGTTCCCATATCGAAGTAGAGCATACGGTCTACCAGTGCCCTTTTCTTGGGGCAGGAAGGGTAGAAGGAGTCATCTTTGCCGTATTTGCCGGCAAGGTATGAACTGATGGCACGACTGGTGGCATAGAAAAAAACAGAAATTATTCTCTTGCGAGATAGGAACCATAATTAGAAAAGGATGAAATGGTGGTATTTATCAATTTCTTATTTTAAGGAGTTTAACGTCTTCTTTGGAATTAAAGGCCATATCGCTGACGTCAAAGGGAAGCTAAGTAAAAGGCACTGGAAGAAACAGTCAGAGAGGAAAGTGGCTTCATGAACAAAATCACCTACCACCGTAGGTTACAACGCTCATTGATGGAAAAAATCTACTCCGTGAATGCAGTCCTTTACCAAAGAATGCGACGAAGAAGGAAACGAACCGTGGCTGCACTCACGGATAGAAGAGGAAAATGGAGACGTGATAGTAAATGAAGTCTACGATAATTTAGGAATCAAATTGCAGTCATTAATTGTTTTTTTTTTCATGCGCAGTGCAGATGAAAACGTAATATATAATAAGTAGTTACATGAATTAAATATGGAGCTCAAATAGCATCGCGAATTATAAAAAATCTAATAAAAGGCGGTTCCTCAAAAAGGTATAATTAATTAAAATACCAATTCGTAGAATAGGAAAATAATAAACTAGCATAAACATCTTATTTAGGCTGAGATAAAATGGTAAGCAGGGACAGAGGTAGATTTCTCATTTCTATTAGAAAAACTTTACTGCAACGTATAGTATAGTAAATCACAGTCACTCTAGTTAATCGTCAGTTTCGTCGCTACATCATGCACAAAATTTCTCAATAGGATAATAGCGAGGTAAATGCATAGTTAGATCTGAACTTTAATGATGTCTCTGTATGAAGAGTGAACTTCAGAATTTCAGGTTTAAATTTACCACCGTTTTCAAGTAGTATCCTTTAAGTTATTATTATTGGGAGTTATAAATAATTACATAGTTTTTTCTTATGACCGAAGATGTGGAACTGACCGATAATTCTTAACTTCCCTTATATAATTTTTAAAATACCAATAAAAGTCTTCAACCAGAAAATGAATAATCAGTCTATTAAATGTTAGAAATAAAGTTTCAGGCGTTTCAAAGTGCAATAACTAACTAACTCACCTCTCCCATAGCTTGAGATCCCCATCCACCATAGTGGGTACGCAATGCTGGGGGTTAATAGCAAGGAACTCTGGTTTCATCTGCTCCCCAGCCATTAAATTCAACTCCTTGTAGTTAGGAGTCAGACCCACAGCAGCTGCAGTGAGCTTTACTGCCCGGCAAGGGGCTGATAAATCCATGTAGTAAATATCCATTGTCACTGTAAGAAAAAAATAACCTGTTAATAATACTAAATAAAGTAATAAAATTGTTAAAAGATTTTATCTAGTGTAAATTACGAATTATTGGTCAGTTTCACATCTTTGGTCGTATAAGAAAAAAACGATATATTAATTATTGTTACTATATTTTGATTGGTATCAAAGATACCTGCAGGTATCATGGATACCAATTTAAATAATATAACAATTATAATATAATTTTTTCTTATACAACCGAAGATATGAAACTGACCGATAATTCGTAATTTACACTAGACTATGTAATTTGTTAGTGCTACACAAACTCCGTACAGTATAAATAGCGTCAGAACATACCTTGGTAACAGTGTAGGACGGTAGGAGAGATAATAGAGGTAGAGCAGGGCGATGCTTACTCCTTCAGAGATATAACCGAACTGAAGGCATATTTTGTTAGCATTACCTATTAAATGGTTAGTGCCCACAGAGTAGACATTGTGGCAACAATCTACCGGTTATGAACACTACACACAAACGCGCTGACAGTTTAATCTGTATGTTTAATTTAATCAATTAATCGGAAGAACAAGTAGGATCATGAATGCCAACTTTCCAATTACTTTATAATATATATATATATAATTATATATTAAACTGATCCATGTATTCATTAAATATTAATGAACTTACTAATCTCTATCTACATTGAATGTTTTTAATTGCGTTTCTGATGTTTGTATGTAGGTATATTGTCTACAATATCTTCAGCGGTGTATATCACAACATGTAACAACTGAAGTTAAATCTAATTGCCACATATCAATATACTGAATTAGTTACATCCCCAACAGTCCTAAAGTGCATGTGTACTTCATTGTCCTGTACATCTTTTTCATTTAGGTAATGCATTGTTAGTTTAACAGCTTAAAAGGATGCTATCGTATTTCTGGCAACAAACATTTTGTACATTACATCAAGACTAATGTTAAAATCAATTTCATTTTATTTAAATTGTCTTATGTAAATGTGTCAAGTATTTATACTATATAAATAAAAAGATCAGAACAAAGAGCTCTAAAGTGAACCATATTGATTATATAGTTTAATTTCACTTGCCGTTGAGTATGTACTAGGGGTAATGTATTTTGCGTTAGGTATACGTTCTTCACAAGGTCACTTGCACCATCAACTCGAAACTATGTATGGTAGTCGTATAGAACACATTGTTGCATCATATTCTCTGAATAGAAAAAAGAAAATTAAAAGGGAAATACTGTAGTTTAAATCATTTTATTAGCTGATGTATTCTTTCTGAAGTACAGAACTTGAAGTAATTATATATTTTTTTAAAGATTTTTATAATCAAAACTCTACAAAACCTATTTTACTTCCGACTTTTTAATTTTCAGTCTGAAGAAGAAGAATGTACACCTTTGTTTTGATTGTCAACTAGGTGTTAGGTTTAATAAATCCATTTATTATTAATGTAAAGGTATAACGTTGGATAGACTTATCATAGAAATGATCATATACTTCAGGAAAGAATTAAAATCTTAAACGAATGCTAAAAACATTTTTTGTTAATAAAATCTAAATTTGAATTTAAAACAGATCTTTTTTCTTAGCGTCAGGTTAGTGATTCGCTTAATTGTTGCCCACAGAGTATTAAAAACTTTAAAAGAAAATAATAGAATATATACAGAACTGAATTGTATGCTGTTTGCGGAATAATGATCGTAGACCTTATATAGTTCAACAATATTATGTAATAAACTCATTTATTCCCCGGAGACTGGAAAGGACCTTTAAGCTTCGACTGAGAGTGTCGAAGCTATACTTCCCCTTCTGTGGTTTTATTAGATATTAACAATTTTATAAAAAAAATATGGTAGGTATCATAGTTACTTATTACTTATTATTTAGCAGTCTTATCGCATATTCCTCTTGTGATTTCTGACAAAAAATTGATTTGAACATTTCACTTTTATTTTATTCGAAAAAAATGAAAAAAATAATTTAAATCTTATTTTAAAATAGGAAAAATCATCTAACTAATGTTATATTTTAATGTTGAATAACCAGTATATTATGCTATTAAGTAAATCAGTGCAATTATTTCTATTTAATTTCCAATTTATTATATTTATTTATTTCAATTATCTATGATTCCTCATTTTAATATTTAATTAAACAACAAAATGGGAAGTAGCTTCGACATTCTCAGGGGGAGCTTGGGTGCACATTTACCAATTATTTATTTGCATTTCATACATTGATGTAGTAGTAATATCATGACTTTTCAGTAAATCGCTGTTGTTACTTCTTCATGATATTTCATTTTCAAGGTTAGGGAAGATTAGAGTAAATTGCAATGAGTTGCACAAATTTGTAACAAATCAAACATCGAAATAGTGATTTGGACATTCAAAAGTTATATCTAGATTCAGCACAGCTAAAAACTATTGCATTTCGTTAAAATTTGGCTAGGTTAAGTTACAAATTGTCGGACAGCAGCACATATTCAACATATAAGAAAAAATATAACGTAACATATTGACTCATTATTTCAATTGGTATTCATGATAGCTACCAGTATCATGAATACCATGTAATATGAGTTAAAAGATATATTTTATATTGTTTTTTCTTATACGATCGAAGATGTGGAACTGTTCGATAATTCGTAACTTCTCTATCTGGTTCATAATGATATCAAATATACAAAAAAAAATTTATCACTTTTAAATAGATTATACTACTCAGTACCTAGAACCCGTATAAATCTAAGCTTATTTTTTTTTATTATCAATAAAATTATCTTTTAATTTGATCCTTTAATGAGTAACTTAAGAACCATCCAGAAATTATTAGAAACTCGATGCGATGTCTGACAAAACGGAGCCAAAAGTGCATCGAAAATGGCAGTCGTTATATATTGGTTATATTAAAGAAATTTCTTTTTGAGGTTAAATAATAAATTAAAGCCCTATTTTCCAGTTATTTTATTATTCTCTTTGTAGGTGTTAGTACGTATGTTGTTTTGCTCTGTAGGTTATTTGCTTCTTTTTAATGAATAATATTATGAATATATTATAATAAGAATTATCCTCCGCGCAATAACTAAAAAAGGCACTAATATTTTGTGTTACTGTTCAAAAACTATTCATCAAATTCAAATATGATTTTACATGTTGAAAAAATGATGAAAATAAGACTAAGCTTATAATTATACGGCTTCTTGTTACTGAGTAATAAAATATTTAAAGTTGGTAACATTTTTTTATCCCATCTCTGAATACTTCAATTAAGTCCCTCGTTTTTCAATTGCAATTCTACCAATTCAAGTGGATGGGATTAAAGTGATAGTAAATTAGTACTAATATTGCACTTTATTGCTGAATTCAATTTCAAGAAAAACTGTATAGAGTGTTATGTAGTTAGGGCAGACTTTCCCCATCAAATGAAATGCTCAACTCTTTATCAGTTACGATAATAGGTACATGTAATTTGACTTAAAATATTTAATTTCACATTGCTTCAGAATAAATTACTCTATAGGAAGATAATTGGCTTTCTACATCGTTCTCACATCATTTATTTGTTTCAGAACAATATTATAGCACTTCGCATGAGGATTAATTGATAACGGTGAAATTAAAAAAAATTAAAATATGTCTAAACTGTAAGCTCACAAATAATAAGGAAAATACGAATAAATTAGAATATTTATTTTAAAATCTCAAATATGTTATTTTAGTGCTAAGATATTCTGACTTTACTATTTAGCGGCAGACATTTTTTCTTTGACATAATTTCCGAATATGTCAGCACCCTGTTGGTTTTCCTCGTAGCCTGGCATGTTCTTTGAGCAACGTTCAACCCATCCGTTGATGTTGGGGTAAGATGACACGTCTATGCCTGCAAAAATAAACATATAATTATACGGAATAAAAGCAGAGTATTAATATCATAAACAAATAATAAAGATATGAACTATTAATATTCACTGTCTGTTGAATATGAAGAGTTAGTTTACCACACAAGGTAATAAACAGAAAAAACCTAACATTATTGATTATGGCATCATAATCTTATAGAACATATATTTTATAGATAGCAAAGTTATTTTAAAGTAACTTTTTCCTTAAAATATTATTATAAGTCGGACAGTGAATGAAGAGTGTGAATATTTAGTAATTAGTTACGAAGAGAATCTTGTTAACTGTGGTAAATATATAACCTTACTAGCTCTACATAATTAAAGCATTTTTAGCAAAAAATAGTTTAGCATGGATGGAAACCTTTAAAATATTTACTTGTCTAAATACTGTTTTTTTTTTGTTGTTGCGGATTCCACTTAAGAGCTGCAAGGTGTTTCAATTATTTTGTCCAACTGGTGTCAATTAATCATAATGAACCTGTACTGCTACTTGCCTCCAGCGATCATGGAAGAGACGCTGGCAATCAAAGAGTGGTCGGCGACTGTCGGTGCGGAGCTGCCAGACGCGTAACTTTTGCCCTCCAGCATTGAATCGAAGAGTTTCAAGGTCTCGTGCAGCTTTTCCAGCTTCTCAGAGTCTGGCTTGGAACCACTTCGAAGAACTGGGAACTGAAAATAGTATTATATATAGGGTTATGGAATGAAGAATGGGATATAATTATATTTAAAAAAAATCATTGTTACATGTTCGAAACTTACAAGGTATTTTCCGTAGTCACCGTAGAGCTTTCCCATATCGAAATACAGAAGCTTGTCAACATTTGCCCTCTTCACTGGATCTTTCGGGTAAAGCGAGTCATCTTTGCCATATTTGTTCACCAGGTATGTGCAAATGGCACGACTATGAACAAAAAATATATTCTTCACTTTAGTTCTATAGATATGAATGAAATGATCATATGGTGTAATTGCAGAGCATTAGAAATTGCAACTCACCTCTCCCACATTTTGAAGTCACCATCAACCAAAGTAGGGATACAATGCTGGGGGTTGATTTCCAGAAATTCTGGGGTTTTGTGCTCGTTAGCCTGAATGTTCACAACCTTCTTATTCAAGTCCAACCCAAGAGCTGCCGCCGTTAACAGAGTAGCTCGGCATGGTGGGGAGGGTAACAGGTAGTAGTAGTCCATCTCTCAGTCTATTTCTATCGTATACGATTTTAAAAACATTCTCTTAGTTATTATATTTATCTATGTCACAATTTATAGCTCAACTCTACTTACCAAACACGAATATAGAAGAAAATAAATTCTACACGGTCAGATGAAGTCTATCGTGGTACTGAAGAGGTAGCATATTTTCTATCTCTATACAATATCTTTTTTTATCAGTTCATACCTATCAGGTTTGATTTTTAGGTGGCTTTTACATAGTAATTATCAGTAATGCCTCCTATCATTGATAGACCTGCTATATCATTTTCATCTCAAGTCGCTGATGCATGAACCTTGAGCACATTGTCAAGATAAGATAAATAACGTTATCAGTGAGTGAAGTTTTGCCTGTCAATAGTCATTATACTATAATTACCTCGTTATATTCATTTTTAATACTAAATTAGCAATAGAATAATATGTCAATCGCTGAATTTTAACACACTATTCGCAACTCACATGAGTCTCTATTACTATAATGGGTAAGAAAGTACAGTTTAACAATTAAATACGGTAGAGAAGTGAGCCCCTGTAACTTCAAAAAATTTATTCTCACAATAAAAACAAAAATATCATTATAAAACTGAGAAGTTTTAGTTTCATATGTACTCTTCAAATTTGAAAATAGAGATCTTCAGATGGGCTCCCTCTGCCGTCAAACATTCTTCAATTTTCTTAAGCTCTGTGCTGCCTGCATTACAGCGCGGAAAGTGGTTATGCACATTAATCTCTTGAATTTCTGCTGATATTTTTTTTCTTCAGGTTTTGCAGTTTGGGGGTAATTGCGTCTTTTATACATATTACGTTTGAATAAATAACCTCATCAAATGAAGTTACTCGGCCTAGCTAATGACGCTAGAGCTGCTCAAATTTATATTCACCTATTTATATTTATTCATTACCTTCGCAAAATTGTGGAAGGTTATGTTTTGGTTGGTTATTCACATAACTCAAAAATTGGTCAACCAAATTGCCTGAAATTTACTGGGACGATTGGTCATTATCCAGGAACCATTTGATTAGATTTTGTCAAGGTCACTTATAGCTCAAAGAATATTTGATGGTCAATATCGTTTATATTATAAGCAGCGGGGAAGGTATGCAGTCAACGAGTGCACGCTATAGTTCTTAAAAATATTATTGTCTTGTTACTTGCATTTATTTAACAAACATTTTTTTTTTATTCACTTTAATTTGCATTCTTAGGTGGCTTTAAATTAAAAGAATGATCATAAACTCCTCGTATTTTTTTCAAATTCTCACCAAAATCTTCGTGATTTTGACGAGGATTTTATCGTATGAGATGAGGTTGATAACATTTGATGAGTTTGACATAATCGGTTCTGAGACGATGTTATCCTCATTTTGTTCATGTTTTGTTATTCTCGTTTTTGGTGAACCATATTACCCCTGGAATAAAGCAGCCTGGAGAAGTTAATTCCAAATTATGAACGATGACTGGTTTAAAGTTATTTCGAGACATTAAGACAAGGTTATCTTTTTCACAACCAGGCTATTCTCTTTTTACCTTTAGTTTTTCTCACAGCAATTTTGAAATGTTAATGGATTTCATGGATTTTGAGAATTAATAGAATGTAACCTTGTAGATTGTAGATGGTGATATGCGACATTTCTTTATTTTGTAGATAGTAGAGAGTGACATGCGACATTTTTTATTCATACGCAGTTAGAATCATTCAAACATTTTTCCAAGTATCGAACTGCTAGATGGAATTACTGGTTATTATTAATGACCAAAATTGAGAGTGTATCAATTCTAGAGGTTGTGAAGGAGACCTATTTTTTTAATACAATTTCGTTCATAAATAAATAATTATTTTTCTGTTCATTATGCCTCATTAGGAACATCATGTTATTATACAGAAGAAAATAATTTCTTAAAGGTACGTTTTTCATGCAGCGATTTTTGCGATCATCGCTCAGTAATTAATGATCTCCTAGAAATAAGAATACATTGAAATAGTTCTCAGCGAAAATGGAGTACGGTCAAGAGCCTCCCGGTCATAAGCCCTCCTGGTCATAAACCCCCCCTTCGGTCACGAGCCCCCCCCCCTGTTTTTAATCCTCATTTACCTAGTTATGCGAATGAAGAACTACTTAGATAGAAATAACTGAGAGTTGCTAATGTAGTTTGTTGTATCCGCTAGCTTGTTTTACTGCACACTTCATGATTATTTAATGACCTGGCAGGAGGGTTCTGGGAGCGGCACGTACGCCCCCCTATATACATATATTTATGTTTAATCAGTAATGTACTACAAAAGTGTCAATAAGGATTAAATAATATAGGAAAGTAAGGATTAAAAACAGGGGGGAGGGGCTCGTGACCGGGGGGCTCATGACCGGGGGAGGGGGCTTATGATCTACACCTAGCAAAAATTGCTCGTTGCAAAACAGCCTCATAACAATAGAATAGCACCGAACTAGTGCTCATCAACAATGATCGCAACAGTCGCTGCATTCAAAACGTACCTTAAGGTACGTTTTTCATGCAGCGATTGTTAAAATAATCGCTCAGCGATCTTCGTCCAGCAATTATAGCTGATCACTAGTACAATTCTGTTCCTATGGGGCTGTTTTGCATCGAGTGATTATCGCTGAGCACTAATTCAATGTTTTCCTATTGCTGGGCGATCGCAGTACAAAGGTTTTACATATTTATTTCTGCGTTATTCAAAAGACTCAAAGTAGGAAGGGTTTCTAACACCAATGCACGTTGTCACTTCGACTGCATGTGTGGACAATTTGTCTGATGTACACGAATATTTCTAAATTGTACACCTTAATATTTGATCAATTTTAAGCAAAAGAATTATTCAAGATATTTCAACAAAAATGAAACATTACCTTTTCATTGTATTACCTAAAAACTGGTCAAAAAAGTTTACAGGAATATTTAGTTCAAGTCTAAGGATAAAAATTGACACTATTTATGCATGGTACTTTCAATTAAATCAAGCTATCATTTTCAACTGTACATTGCAAAAATTCTAAAGATAGAAAGTTTTATTATACATTATTAAGACTTTGTTTTCAAATTGTTAGTTGATAACTATAGCTTGACTGACGAAAAGTACTGATATCCTTAGTACCGGAAAAGTAAGTGCTAAATTTTCCGTCTCTTAGAATTTTTAAGCACGAATTTTGAATCAATGACTATATCCTCATTTAGTAAATATGATATTTTTAATAATCAATATTTTTCTTCCACATTCTGCAATCAGTTGGTAAGAGATTATTTAGCAGGGAAGCAACTTAATTACCGATAACTTTCAAAAATCCCGTACAGTATGAAGCATCAACATCAGATGCTTAACTCATAGATCAGTTTCAACATTCATACATCCAATTCACTAGATGTTTTCACTGAAAATAATCATTTTCAGTAAAAACTTAATATTCAAATACGTAAACAGAAAATGAAGCTATACGAATTCGTTCACCTCGTCCATTTCAGGTTAATGAGTTGTACGAATTCACGAATGTTCTTAATAATCATGTCCTAAATGATCCCTTCTTAATTGAATACATTGAACATCTAAATTTTCACTTGTAACTTGTTTATCATTTTTTTAACGCTACCTGCAGTTTTTAGATTTTTGTTTCATTCACTATCACCTCTTCATTTTCATCTTCCATTCGTGAATGCAGCCATCGATGCTTGTGTTCCTTTTCATCACATTCCTTGGTAAGTGACTGCGTTCACAGAGTAGCTTTTCTGCATCTGTGAGCATTGTCGTCGACGGTGGTTAGTGACTCTGTTAATGGAGCCACTTTCTTTTCTGACTGCTTCTTTCAGTCCCTTGTATGTCATTTCCTTTGACGTCAGCAGTATGGACTTTGGTCCCAAAGCAGACGTTAAACCCCTACTAAAGTAATTAGTCGTTCTTTGTTGTTTAAGAATAAGCAAACGTGCCTCACTCTTTTGTTCCTGTTGTCTGCACAGTACTTTTACATTTATTTGATTTTTGTTTCTGCCAAAAAAGTTCCTACATGGAACTTCGTATAGGCATGGATTTTTATTATTGTTTAATTTACTTAATTTGATGTAAAAATTCGCTAACATAATTGTGTAATAAATGTTTCTATGTAATCTGTATTTCTTATGGAATCATCTATTTTTTCCAATGAAGAATTGAATTGAATTGAATATTTTAATATATAGTAATATTTTAGTGAAGGGCCAAATTATAATAGTGAAAAATGAAAGAAAATAAAGGCGATAGCTTTACTATAGCTGAACACCTTCCATTTAAGTACTCAAATATTTTGTATATTCCTACTTAGAATCTCTATTTAGAATTTGTAAATGTACCAAAAATCCTGTAAATACTTGTAAATTAATCTGATTCATTAAATGTGTTCAATTCATTTTTGCTACCATCATGTATAAATATAGAATTCCTTTATTTCATTTATCTTTGCCGATAAATAATTTCATGAACATCTCATCGTAATCTATCATAAATTAAAAACATTTATAGTAAAATTATGATACTTTACGCTGAATCATATATATGATCAATATTTAATTTTACAATTGTACATTTCCCAACTGAGATGACGTGGCAAACGTTAAATTGCATTACACCATCGCAGTGTATGCGTAGACAATTGGTACACATTTCCCTTTTGCAAATCATCGTCCAAACCCACAGGGGATAAAGCTGTCCAATTAAAGAACTTTTGACCTTGAAGAAAAGAGTTCCAGCAATTCAAGGTCACTCGCAAACTACATACATTCTACTCATGGGTTAAAATAAAAGACAATTAACACCAACTGTTATTTAAAGTATTTATCATTGCATGTGAAATAGTTACAATGAATAAACATTACAGCTTGCTAGTACGTGCATATAGCCAATCACATTCAGAAATAATTCATTGTGGTAAATCAATTAATTAAAAGCTGCTCTGTATACTATATTAATAATTACGGACTTCCTTTCTTAGATCAGCTACTGTCAAATGTATCTATGTATCTTTTCAGAAAATGGATTTCGCAAATTATACCTTATGAAAAAATAGAAATATCCAAACTAGCTGTAAAAAGAGTGATGGTGTAAAATCGCACTCATGTCACAACTGCACAAACCCGTTTGTAATTAATAAATTAAAATACTTCAAGCAAAATTACAAATTGGTATGTGCTCTTATGAATTACAAAAGGTTAAATTAATTGTATTTCATAATTCAAGTTAGAATTTTTTTTCTCATTGATTGGTCTTTATTTTCGAATGTATTACAATGTTTACACCTCTAAAAAAGTTCATCCTCTTACTATTGCACTGAATGACACCAAAAACTATTTATCCTATTTCTGACTTATGGCTTTTATGTCTGAATACTTTGCAGTAATACTAAGTGTTAAGTCACACTACTCGGCTTCCATTTTTGCCTTTATGAACTCTCCGAATTGGGCCGCACCTTCTCCGTTCTCCTCGGCATAACCCTCCATGTTCTCCTGGCACCTCCCTAGCCAGTCTGCAACGTTACCGTGATCTGCTAAGTCTACACCAATTTCAGCCAGTGAAGACACGGTGGACACCATCACAAAGTCTGCAATGGTTATGTTGTCGCCCACAAGGTATTCCTTCTCTTCTAAATACGAGTTAAGCCAACCCAGAGCCTCTTGAACTTTTTCCAGCTTGTCTGGTTCAGGTACACTTCCTGCGAAATAGGGGTACTGAAACGAAGAAAAATTTAAATTAAGTAAAGACATTTAAATTAAAACACATATTTCAGAAAATAAAAACAGTAAAACTCCTCTATAATGAAATCCTGTATAGTGAATGTAGAGTCCTGAGTAAGGAATAAGGATCGAGATTCTAACAAACATTCTTTAGTCTGCTAAAAATGGCCATTCGTTTTGTGAAACTGATCGCCATTCATTGCAGGCGAAAGAAAATTAGTTCACCATAGAGGTTACTTCCTTACTCAGGACTCTACATTCAATACACAGGATTTAAACATAGAAGAGTTCAACTAATTAATAGGTACTATAGCTAACATTATTTTGAAATTTCAGAACTCAAATGATTAGGTATATAGAATCTTATAACTTTGTAAACTCTTATTAAATAAATGATATACTATTTAAAATTCCTAATAACAAATAGACAACACGTTCCAATTTTAGAAAATGAAAAATAATATTTACGAGTACAATATGTCAGATATGTCACGTATATAAGTATATTTATAGTTTGGAAGTGAAAGTGAAAAATTCAATTTGTCAAAGTCTTTCATAATTTTCTAACTCTATTTATATTTATTTTCATTCTAAGAAATGTAAATACAATGATCAAAAACAAAACTTACCACATATTTCATCATCCTTCAAAAACAAAACTTACCACATATTTCATCATCCTGTGGTATAATGTTCCCATGTCGAAGTCCATGTAGAAGTCTACTCTGGCTCTGTCTTTCGGATCTTTGGGGTAGAGTGTGTCATCTTCTGCATACTGGTTAACTAGGTACCGGCAGATTGCTCGACTGGTAAGAAAAATTAAGTTAAACACATCTACAACATCAAAATTAATACTAGATGAGATCTATTTACATTGTCCCATAGAAGTTTGTTACCTTTGTTAGATGGATACTAAAGAAGAATCATCGTTGATACCTATATGACTATTTTTATTTCTATGTTACTTAATGAGTGAACCATTACTTACAAACCAACACTGGATTTTCTTTATTTGTTATTACTTCAAACACTTTTTTCTTTAATTGTGTTAACAGTTTGAACGGATTTGTATGATTCATTCGATCAATCATTTCGATCAGTGCACTTAAATGTAACTGGCAGAAATTTTGAAAATTAATTTTGCTACAGTAAAAGTCTAAGTTGTTTCCCAATAAGATATATGCCACATCTAACCTCTCCCAAAGCACGAAGTCCCCATCCACGAGTGTGGGGATGCAGTGTTGGGGGTTAATGGCGCTGAACTCCTCCGTCTTCGTCTCCCCCTCCATCACATTCACCTCTATCTTGTTCAGCTCCAGACCCAAAGCCTTTGCAGTGAGTAGCACTGACCTGCAGGGGGTGCTGGGCGAGAAGTAGTGTATATCCATGGCTTCCACTGATTTTTAGTATATATACGGTTCAGATGCTTACTTTCTGGAAAATAAATTTCAGTATCAGCAATTAATTGTCATTGAAGTAAATGAAATAGTATATGAATTTTTAAAATGAATGGTTTAACTAATGTCTCATTTACTTGAACATCAAACTGATAATTCCAAAACATTGGAATTACTATCACATTATTTAAGAATAAAGATTATCATCGGTAGCAGAAAATAGATATGTAAATGATTTCAACTAGATATAAATTTTCCTATCAGCATCCACCTATACGGACGCTGTCCATTTCACAACGTTCTCTATCTTAAGGCCTTGTTACACGGTGCGAGTAAACGTGCGAGTTGGCCTAGTCAGCTACTGTAGTGCAGCTACTCGCACAGTGCGACCGCATCAGTCGAGTAACTGTCATGGAAATTCAATGCTATGAACATTGAGCTACTGGCATTCGAGTACAGTGTGACAGCTGCTGTCCACTGTCACGACAGTAAATCGCACCGTGTAACAAGGCCTTTATTTATATCACCATGTAAATTTAATAAAATACCTGAAAATAAAAAAAATGTTAAAGCTCTAAAAAAAAATATACTGAAAAACTATATTATTGGTAATTACCTGCAGTCACCCTAAAATTGTTAAGCTAAAATTCTAAAAATGCATTTACGTGTTTAATTATGTTATGTTCTGTGTTTTTCTTTTTTTTCATCTTTTCTCTTTCTTTCTCCTTTTTTTGCTATTTAATATTTAATTGCCCAAAAGATCTATTTAGATCTATGTAAGGGCTTGAATTGAAAGGAAAACTGTGCAAAATTTAATTATGTACTATGTTTTTTATACTGTTTTTTTTCAATAAGTCTATTATCCTATTCTTATTATATGCACCAGTTGAATAGAGTGATAATCACCAGTTGAATAGAGTGATAATCACCAGTTGTATAGAGTGATAATCACCAGTTGAATAGAGTGATAATTACCAGTTGAATAGAGTGATAATCACCAGTTGAATAGAGTGATAATCACCAGTTGAATAGAGTGATAATCACCAGTTGAATAGAGTGATAATCACCAGTTGAATAGAGTGATAATCATCAGTTGAATAGAGTGATAATCACCAGTTGAATAGAGTGATAATCACCAGTTGAATAGAGTGATAATCACCAGTTCAATAGAGTGATAATCACCAGTTGAATAGAGTGATAATCACCAGTTCAATAGAGTGAAAATCACCAGTTGAATAGAGTGATAATCACCAGTTGAATAGAGTGAAAATCACCAGTTGGATCTATAATTGTAAATGGTATATTACAATTCTCTTTCTTTTTTACATTTCATTTGAAAAGTACAGGTAAAGCCGCTACATCGGACAGCTCTTACAACGGATAAAGTTATCCGCTCTAAAGCCGCAATGGCCATATGTATTATGTAACTTCTACAACGGCCACCTTAAATTACAGGGTTTGGCATATATTTGATTCGTCTGCTAAGTATATTTTTATATATTGATTATATTAAGACATATTAAAACAGTCAGTCATTACTTCATTTATTCTTTTTTCAAATATTCAGAGTGTTTAGTAATATTTTCCCCAAACATTTACTTTGATTAGAAATTCCTTTAAATATTTAATGCGGTGTAACTATACTGTAATCAATAAGTCTGTATTTTCTGCGTAATTATTCATGTCTATTTAGTTGCTGATATCTTCGTTTCATTTTAAATATTATTATGAGTAATACATTTTTACCTACTGAAAATATAATCAAGAAATTTTACTCTGAAATTGTAGTACCTCCATTGGCTCCATTAAATGCAGTTAAGATAACTTTCAGCTAAAGAATTCCACCTACATGCGGCCACTGCTGTCAATGGAGGTAAAATTTCAGATTATACAATACACACTACACAGGCATAACATGTACATAGGCAGGCTGTTGTAACATCTTTATACCTGTACTTCAAGTTATTCAATTGTTTTCTTTATCTTGAAATAAAAAATGGACAGTTTTAAAGATTAGCTATAAATTAGTGAAATCAAAATGACTTAAACGGCGTTTACACGGGCACACAAGTGTGCCACTGGTGTGTGCCCAAATGGCTTCTTGAACGCGGTGTGTGGCACTGTTTTCCAATGATCTGTTCACACGTATACTTTGTGCCTGCACTGCTGAGTGTCACTCACTTGCCTGTTTTCAGTTTCGGTACATGTTAGTGACTAATATCTTATCGTAGATTTTATAGATATTGTTCAAATATTCGCTTTTATAATATATTACCAAGTTAATACAGTAAAACTCCTGAGTTATGAAGCAATTGAAGGACATGAATTACGAAATACACTTCAGTTTTGAAGTATTTTCTAAGTTTAGATTATTGAAAATAATATACGTCAAATTATCCCTCAATAACCATGGTTTTCTTAAGATTTTAATTACAGAAAACTATTTATAGTGTACCAATAATATGAAGTGGCTCTGAGTTATAAACTCAGCAGTTTCACTGTATTCAAACTCTGTAACATTACCAATGAATTAGATATTTCTACTATTTTTATAATATTCATATTGTAATGAAGTTTTGTTTAGTAAATGTTATATATATACTTTTCTGTAGAAATACTTTCTAATTTCCAAATCTTCATTCTTATTTTACAGGCTTTGGCTTGCCACTAACTTATCCAAATTTATTAATTATCTCGTGAATATATCCTTTTACCCTGTTGGTAAAAACTTTATTTAACCTACCAATCCTATTACCCATCAAAAATACTAAACTATTTTAGCTGTAACTCAATTATACGCTATATATATATTGTTCCGGCACACAGCAGTGCCACACATGCATTCGGTTCCGGAGCTATCGAACACACAGCAGTGGCACACTTGTGTACCCGTGTAAACGCCGCTTTATAAAGAGACAATAGGATAAGTACACAGAGGAACATATAACTCATTCTATATGCATGTCTCTCTCTATCCTATTATTATAAAATTTACATAGAGTTATTCTAGGAATGTTTATTTCACATAATAGCGTACATATAATTCCGAGTACGAGCTTCATAATTCAAAGGTCACTCTATTTCGTGGCGCACTGATCAATAATCGTAGAGGTACTTACGTAATGTAGGTTAAGTTACGAATAATAATAGGACAGTTGCACATTTTCGGCCATAGACAAAAAATCTATACTTTTAAATAACATCTTAAAGTGGAAAATCTTGTATACATTTATTCTTATATGACTAAAAATCTGGAACTGTCCGATAATTCGTAACTTGCCCTAGTTAACTTTCTTTATTCATAATTTCATGTTAGGTTTAGTAGCTGAAATATCTTCCTACCTGCCCTTCAACATTTCATGTATTTTTCGTGGAATTGATTATATTTTGATTCCACATTATTTCAAGTTACATTCTGTTAACCATATACCCGGCAGAGAAAATAAGTGACTCGTTTTTTTAACTAACATTGATCTTATCATCGAGAGAAAATCCTTTTTAGCTAATGTAGAGTAATCACCGGAAGACTATTATTTATGTTTAAAAATAGACCTATTAATTCAAAATCTTAATATCATAATAAATGTCTACTTGAATTCATTCAGAGCAATTCAATCAAAGTAAATCAATTTGGTCATCGTTATCCGATTTACTATATTATTTCTTTCAATTCATAGCAGTTTATGGAAAATTATCAGGAGTTTCTCACCCTTGCCCAGTGCTGCCGAATCTTGCAATGTCTTTCTTTTTAATGCCAAGGCCTCGCTCTCTGCACTCACAGCCATTAACCAATCACAATGTGTAGCTCTGCTCAGATACTCACTCTCTGTTTACATCACAATCCATAATGTGGTCGATGATCCAATATTTATAGCGTCGCAACCTTCTTGCTTACATATTAAATGAGGACACCTTTTAGAAAATAAGGCGTTTTTATCATTGCTTGTTTTGATGAGGGACAAGTCCAAAATGGTCAAAATGTGCTTTGACTGCTAAAGTGTTGCGAGAACGGCCTACTATATGCATGGAGAAGAAAGGGGTAAGTGAATTTGATCGTCAGTATATCAAAAAATCTATGATATGCTGAACGCATTTGCAATTTTTAAAAGTAATTTTCTCAATAATTGCCTTTTGAACTTAGCTACTCCCTTTTTCGCCAGCATGAGTGTAAGTACAATATTGCATTTCTTTTAATGTACTTATTTTCAAGGCTAGCATGGGTGTCCGTCTGAATAATAAACTACATATGATTTATCTTTATTTAGCCATCTCATCTTTATCGTACCTTGTCTTACAGAAAGCAAATCGCTCGTTTGTCATTAATTTTTCTGTCATTCTCTCTTTAGCTGTCTTGACACTTTTCCTCTATTCTCTCCATTTCCTGACTCTTCTAGGGACACAGCTATAGAATAGAAGACTCCGATGTTGGCAGCAGCTCTAAGAGTATACCACATTTGAAAAAAGTCTTTCATGTCGGTGTCATCACGAATGTGACTTCAAACGAATATTACACAGAGCCGGCCTTCTATCTATGTTGGAGCCACTTTGTTAGAGAAAGAATTCGAAAAATATCCCACGTCAGTTTCACAGTTTTTATTTTCAAGAATGTGAAGAATCTTCATTGTGATTATTTTCTGCGCCATTTGCCAATTTGCACAATCTAGAGAATGCGTTGCGCGTTTTAACCCCCTAATGCTGAGCGTTAGGGCTCAGCATGCTGAACACCTTCCTTTTATTTATTATGAAATCGAATACTATAATATGTGTGTACCTATATGGAGGCGGTGCCAACCTCATCCCCCCCCCCCCCAAACCCCCTGCCAGGTCATTTAAAAACTCATGAAGTGTGCGGTTCAACAAACTGCATAACGGCCATTTATGTTGAGAATTTCAAAATAATCGTCATTTATTTTGAAACTCTTAGCATAATGGCCGTTATGCAGTTTGTTGCACACTTCGTGATTGTTTAATGACCTGAAAGGGAGGCTTGGGGGCGGCACACCCCCTGATACACTACACATATATTAGTATTCGATTTCATAATAAATGAAATTAAGGTATTAATGCACGCTCGGTAGTAGCAGTTTAAAAATGCGCACGCATTCTAAGATTGTGCAAATTGGCAAATGGAGCAAAACAATTGCACCGAGTAGTTACAATCGCTAATACAGTAAAGCTACATCTTAATAAACAACTTATTATTAAGCTCAACAGATGTCATGCGGAGACGCTTATCGTCACAAATATTTTAATATATGTAGCCAATAGTTGTTAAATCCGCGAGAACCTATTGTAGCATAACTACAGGGATTTTATTTTGACGTTCGATAGCAAACATGAAAAATCACTTTGTCTTTTCTGCTGGAACAGAGACAATTTAATGGTGAAGGACATCATTTTATGGACTACTACAAGACCTCCTCATTCTGTTCCAAGGTAAATAAATTGATTTTCAGAAAATCGATTACATCAAATATGAGGTTAGAGACACAATATTGATCATAATAACCGGCAACAAGTACTACATATAAGCGACAAAAATTAATAAGGCCTACAGTTCATTAATTACTGAAGATGATGAGGCCTTGGGACAAAGGGATAATTTTCATTATACCAAGTGTGATGTATGATCGATTTCGTGCATAATTCACATCCAAATTGAGGAGAGTTAATGTGTGGTGCGCATAGCGTGACAATCTCTGCCGTTAACTCCCAATTTCTTGCGATGTCTTAATAAGGACGAAGGCAAAATCTTCTTAATATTTAAACAGGTTAACTTTTTCTGTATCGATGCAGACTGAATGTTGGATAAGATAATATCGCAATCAAACTAATGGAAAGTAATTAGGTACTGCATGATTACTGCAAATTAGGTCATGCCATCGTGGTGTGGTACTTCAAATCAATGAGATAAAAAATCATTGTTAGCAAATTAATACTGGAAGTTGGAAGTTTTCAGTTTTGATATACCGATATATTATGATAAATGAAATCTGAAACTTTAATAATTGGCAATAATATTTTAGTATTTGGAACAATAATAAGTATTGATTGTAAATTTACAACAAACCTATCTCGAACAGTTTGGCTTCTGTTTAATGGATGATGATACTGTTTCAGTTTGATGATTTTATTGTTTGATAGTGTGTACGGAACATTATACGTATATTGTCACCCAACACTTCACTTTTTCACGACTAGGCTACATCGACTCTGCATGTGAAGCAGACTTCGTAATAATAAATTCTACAGGAAAATTTGGAATTTACAATTTGGAATCATTTCTTATTGTGCGTCACCATTATAGGCAACGGATTAACGTCAAAAAATCATATTTTACTGAATCTAAAAGTACTAAATGAGCAAATATATTTTTTCTGAAGCATTCCCACTCAAATCCAGTAATCTTAAGAGTCTTACAACAAGTTCTCACATATACAGTGAAGTAGTATAAGCAGTCTCATATAAAAGCTGAAATAATTGCGAGACATGACTCGAAGTTATTAATCAATTTTAATTCTGTAATGTTCCCCTTTATCAATTTTTTTTATTGTATTAATCAATGCATGATGCTAATGTTTCTTACTACTTTGCTACAAACTCGAGGAAATTTCATTGCATATATTTAATTTTTATATGTTTTTAAATATTTCTATAATCAAAATTCTACAGAACCTTTTTAACTTCAAACAAGTCGGAAAAAAGAACGTATACCGTTTGTTTAGAATGTGAGCTAGGTAGATTACCGTAAATTTAGTTAAATAAATTAATTCAATTTTAAATAGTTTTGCAAAGGTATAAAATTGCATAAACTTATCATATAAACGTTTATATACTTATTATATACTTATTTAAACAAAGTCTGTTTGATTTAAAAAAATCATATTTGAAATCAAAACAAAGAGTGTACAATCTTCTTCTTCAGCGTTAGATTAGTGTTTCGTACAATTGTCGAATACAGAGTATTAAAATCTTCAAAATCATATACCATCAAACAAATATATATACCTACTGAACCAATTCGTTGTATACAGTTTGCAGATTAATGATTCTAGACCCTAGTTCTTTAATATTATGTAATAAACTCATTTCTTCCCGGAGACTAAAGCTAGAAAATCTTTAAACATATCTTATTCTATTAGTTATAGATTGAATGAAAATGGTTATATATTATACAAATTCACAGAAGTGCACAAATGTCCCTTTATATATTATGAAGTAGTACGCATAAAATGAAAGGAATTTAGATTCGTCAAACATTTTATCATATATATTAATTTACAGAGTATTGAAGTATGTATTGAATGAATCAAAATTAAAAATACACTTATCATTATTCTTACGAATAGTAATTCGGCGATAGGCAATTTTTCATTAATGTTTTTTACTCTATTAAAGATCCTCTCCATGCTTCGAAAAAAAAGAGTTTATTACATAATATTAAATAAATAAGGTCTACCGTTATTCTGCAAACCACAAACATGCAATTCAGTTCAGTACATATATTTTTTGCCTTTAAAGTTTTTAATACATTTTTGTGCAACAATAATTGTACAAAACACTAACATGACGCTGTAGAAAAAGATTGTACACTCTGTTTTGATTTCAAAATTGAATTTCATAAACGAACAATGTATCTTCTGCCTTAATTTAAGATTCAAATGATTTTCTAAAGTATATAAACGTTTCCATAATAAGTTTTTTCAATTTTATACATTTATAAAAAATATTAAATATTGGAATAATTATACCTACCTAGCTTACAGCAAAACAATATCGGTGTACATTCTTATTCTTTGGCCTGCAGATTTGTAAGTAGCTACCTGTACGAAGTAAAGCAAGTTTTGTGGAATTTTGATTATAAAAATCTTCAAAAGCATATAAGATCAAATTTATCTTATCAAATTTTATAGTGTTTGCAGCAAAATGGTAAGAAGCATTAGCCTCCTTGATTAAAACAATACAAAAATGCTTGGAATGGACCTTTAAACATTTAAAAGTTTTCTTCTTCTAAATTTTGCTGTTGTGCTGTAGTAATTAATTTTATTTGGGTAAATTATTATAATAGAGTCTAAGGTTAATTTATATAATTTTACTGTACCTATTTATTTGTTGTGGGTGACTTATTTTCACATTGAAAATTTTCTATGAACTTCGATCATTTTTTTTACTATTTTATTTTAGTCACCATGTCCATTCAGAATAGTGAGGATTTGAAAATCGGCCAAAGATACCGTACTGACTCCGAAAGTAATAATATTAAAAAAAATAATAGTAAAAAATAATATATAGCTGACGTTTCTTTATCGCTTCATGTAACTAGTTAGGATATGTTTTTATGGCTGAAAATTATGAATGTGATTGTCAACTCTAAAATCCCAGCTGATTGTTCCAATACTATGAATGTACTTTGTGATTAAATTCATTGTACTTTTTTATTGTATTTATTTACATGTTTAATCATTCAATTAATCGTCCAATGATTAAAAGTATTGGTGAATGAAATACGTTCCTAATTGTTTTATTAATTTATTCATAATTTGATTGATATAAATTTTTAAAAGACTGCAAAAATCGGGAAATATTCATCGCCAAAGACTAATGGCCGAGGCCGACGCCGAAAGTACATACAGCTATAAAGTAAATAATGCATTTAATATTCATTCAGAGTAATTTAATGGAAAGTTTTGAGACCTGAAATAATCCTTTTCATTCATTACATTATATACTTGTTTGATAATTGATACGGCTATAGGTTTGTAGAATTTCGATAACTAGGTAGGCTAGGTAAATGTTGATTTACTGTAAATTCTGAAGGAATATAATCACAAATAGTTGAATATGTGTTAGCTACTAGTTATAAAATTACTAACTCTTTTCCTCTCGATTGAATTCTTAATCTATTCATTTCCTGTACTAAACAGAGTCTGATTTCTCCATAGGGTAGATTAGTATTAATAATTAGGCTAAGTAGTAGGTGCCTACCTCTACCATTAGGCATTATAGGTAGCTATAGGTACCATAAGAAGCTGAGTTTCTCTAAAAATTATTATAGTACCTAGGTAGGTAGTATGTACTAGGTAAGGTATTCAATGTTTCAGAAAAATTTCTCAAATTTCTTAGCCAAGTCATTAAGCCATGTTTTAAAGTAGCTATGGACAAAGTCACCAGTTTACTCTTAATACTGGCGACTTTTGAAGGGTGAAATAAGTTTAGAAACATGTAAATAACAAGTAAATCACTGATAGATGGCCAGTCTGAAAAGTAGAGCCAAGTAAAATAGTATGTCTGATAAACTCCCCATTTGTCTCTCCAGCTCTCTCCAAAATTCAACAAATTCTCTCCAAAATGATCAAATTTTCATAAATTCTCTCCAAGATAACATTGTAGCATAGGAGAAAAATAGATAAAACTCGCCATTTGCAATTGAAGGGCTCAAAATAACTGTCACAAACTCGCCATTAAAATGGCGAGTTTGGACATGCTTTATTACTTGGAAGTAGAGCAGGATTTGAGGATTAATCCTGCGCCCAAGTCCTATTTAATTCCTATGTTCCCATCATCCCAGTTTGAAAAGTATGACAGGATTTGTGGATTAATCCTGTAAGGCTGCGCCCAAGTCCTATTTAATTCCTATGTTCCCATGTTATTTGCTGTGCCGGTGCCCTAACTCCAATTTCTGTTAAAAATCCTGGGTCTGAAGTGACCTTCTTTTCAGACTGGCCATCATCCCAAATAAAATAGTATGTCTCATAAACTCACCATTTGCCTTTCCAGCTCTCTCCAAAATTCAACAAATTCTCTCCATATTGATCAAATTATTATTAATTCTCTCCAAAATAACATTGTAGCATGGGAGAAAAATAGATAAAACTCGCCATTTGCAATTGATGGGCTCAAAATAACTGTCACAAACTCGCCATTAAAATGGCGAGTTTGGACATGCTTTTTTACTTGGCCATCATCCCATGTTATTTACTGCGCCCAAATCCCAATTTCTGTAAAAAAATCCTGTGTCTGAGCAAGTCTGCAAAGCATGTGCAATCAGTCTCCGTATATTCAATTTTTATGGCAATTTGTCTGCAAAGATTTTCCAATTTCTCTCCAAAATGACTAAAAAATTTAAAATACTCTCCAGTAATAACATGTAAACATAAGAATTAATTGGAAATTCTCGCCGGTCCCGGATAATTCAGAAGACTAATTTCAAGGCATCAATAGTCACCGGATAAACTTCACAACTTCATGCATCTTTTGCAGTCTGGTATCTGACTCAGTCTGAGGAGACCCCAGTCTGGAGACCTTCTTTTCAGACTGGATAGATGGTCTCAAGTGATACACAACCATCAGACAAGAAGGCTTGAAGCATAAGCCCTTCTCAGTAAAATACATATTAATATAGGTGAAAATTAAGGATTGTTCACCCAAGAAATGTTAAAAAATGTTCCATATTCTGCAGACTGGAAATATAGGAATCAATTCAAAATTGTTCGGAGAGAATATCCCAAATATGAAAAATGACCATCTGCAGAAACCGGTAAAGTGTTCATAGAGATATCTTGTTCTGTTCCATGTTACAGACCAAGTAATAGAGCATGTTCAAAGTTGCCATTTTAATGGCGACTGGCAAGTTTATGACAGTTAGTTTGAGCCTTTCAATTGCAAATGGCGAGAAATATCTAAATTTCTCCTATGTTTAAATGTTATTTTGGAGAGAATTTATGATAATTTGATCATTTTGGAGAGAAAATTTGTTTCTTTTAGAGAGACTAATGCCTAATGGAGGAGTTTATGAGTCATACTATTTTACATGGGTTACTGAGTATGTCATTTAAAGCCAATTAATTAGCTTAGATTTCAAAAGGTCAAAACTCAGATATGTCTAATTGGCTCAAAAATTTGAATTAATTTGGTATTTCCTATGTTTCCATGTTAATTTTGGCTTGAAATCTTCAAAAAATGAGCCAAATTGGCTTGGCTCGGAATTTTGGTCAAATTTTGGCTCAAAAAAATTGGCTTAAAATTTTCCAGCCTCTGAAACATGAAATTCTGTTTGTAGCTAAATTTATATAAATATAATTTTATAGAAAGATTAATTCAGAAGTGTTCATAGCAAATTAATGTATATACCTATAGGAATTAATTCAGAATTGTTCAGAGAGATTTGAGAATATCCCAAATATCTCCCATATTCTGAATTTCTGCAGACAGGACCTCAAACCTTTTGAAATCAAAGCCAATTAATTGGCTTTAACTGACATACCCTGTAACATGGGTACTATCCTCATAATGTGTGAATAGAAATTATAGAATATATACTGATTCAACAAAAAATAGTAATTTCTATATCTGAAAAGCCAAAATATAACAACTCTAGTCTCCTGCTTATTATGACTCAGAGATTTCATCATTTCAAATTGGGATAGCCTGATAGGTAGGTAGAGTTGAAATCATCATAAGTTCTCTTGTAGACTTGTACTAGTCTGTACTATTATCTAGCGGCTGCCGGATAGCATAGAACATAGAAGATAATTAGATATTTCCTCCGGTCTTCATTTGCAATTGAAAAAACATGTCCAAACTCGCCATTTTTATGGCGTTTTTGTGACAGTTAAATGACTTTTTTTGAGCCCTTCAATCAATGCATTGAATTGCAAATGGAGAGAAAAATCTAATTTTCTCCTATGCTACAATGTTAAACTTGGTAATATCCTCCTTTACTTACAGCTACGTGTACAATGTATAATGTATTTTACTTAATCAGAACAAAAGAATCAGAAAGAGAAGAAAGAATTGTATCTAGAGAGTAGAAGTAGGACTGTAGGAGCCATATTTCTCTTTTTAAATATCCTAAATGTGTTGACCTGGATTCTACAAGCTTGTAAATTGTAACCAATTTATTTTCTGAATTCACTGGTGACCTAAAATATAATTGAGACAATTAAATTAAGTTCTAAGGTAGCTTGTTTATATTAAATCTAATTCTCTGGGGATTCAATATTGGTGAATACATATTTATTATCTAACTATATTTACTCTCCTCTCAGATTCATGACAATTCACTTTGTAACTAATTTCTTTGAATCATATGTTCATACATTATTTAGTGCACTCCATTTCCAATGGAGGTGGATATAGTGTCTTCTAAGCTGCTCCTGCCAATGCACGAGAGGCTCAATTTGAACCAGTTTGATGAATTCTGTTACCCTGCTTCATATAATGGAAGTTATTCTGATTATCCACTTGATCCTTGCAAGATTGATTTCATCTCCAACTGTAGAGTGAGTAGCTTGTCAGACATGAAACAAAGCGAATGAATTTCAACCAGCTGCGGATATTTGTTGTGCAGTTTGTTAAAAATTGAATTATTTTCTCGATTAAGTATCCAGTTTGTGATGTGTTTCATCCACAGTCCAGGGCAAAGTTGTCAGCTTTATATTTTCTAATTTTGTTACTTTTTACTCTGTTTTTAAGCTAATTTGTCAAATTTCAGGTTGAAATGAATGAGACAGAGCACCTTGAATGCTATTCTAACAAGCTCAACTGCAGTGATCATCAAGAACATGTATCTTTCAATGAAAAACTAGAACTCTTCAAACATTTAAGTTCTCGAGTAATTACTTCTATTATCCATACTTACCCAGAAGATATAGATACTGGTATCAATGTGAGTACACTGGTGATGTCTTATACTTGTAGCAAATAATATAGTTAATTAGAGTTGTCATTTTCTATTGCTTGGATAAAATATGCTAAATCATTATAATTTATTCTTAATAAATATCCATAGGTAAAATTAAACATAATTGAAATTTTACCTTTCCTAAGATATGTTAAGTTCATATAATTATTGGTTTTTATTTTCAGTTTCCAGGTCAACATGAAACAATTTATGCATCTTTTGATATCAGGCAAGTTATGTTCAAGGAAATAGTTATTCAGTGCTATGATAATTCCAGGCTATTTCTTGCTATAATTTGTAAATAAGAATAGCTACATATTAAAAAAATGGCTTCTTCATAGTAATTAAGCTTTAATATGTCTACTATAATAAAATAAATTGATGTTATGAATGGCATCTAATTGCTATCTAGCCGGATGTTTCTGACTTGAATTTTTTTTCACAGTGCATATAGACCTCATCTAAAAATGCAAGTCTGTGGTTTTGAAGGAGCTGAGCTTCTCCTGAAGGATGAGACAATTGATTTGAACAATACTAGAAATATTTACAGAACACATGGCCATTCTTCAGGGGACGGGAGAACAAGTGAAGGGAGTAAATCTGATGAAGGG